>JBBMOL010001829.1:0-31851 GCA_037954665.1 Laguncularia racemosa
AAGGCACGACCGTGTGTTGTGTCAAGTACCTCATAGAACATATACGGCCGGATACACGGACAGAAGGCATAACTGTGTATTGTGTCAGATAGCTCCCAGAAACATACACGGCTAGAAGGCACGGCCGTGTAACACAGCCGTGAATATTGAGATATTTGTTTCGTGATTTATTTTGTAAATATGGCATGTATATTTTGTATTTTATATTTTAGTAGAGGAAGATTTGTTTTCCTAGTTTGTAAGATATAGTTGCTTGGAAAAGATATTCTCCTGATGTATATATATACTTGAACATGAATTATAAAAGGGCATTCAGCCAAAGTTTCTCAAAAGTTGTTACCATACCCTCCAGTCTCCATCAGAGGGTCAAATTCATTGCAAATGGGCAGATAGTCACTGTGCTGGGCGAGCAGGATTATGCCATCTACAAAGAAACCACCATACCATACATTAGGGATGATGGTTTCGAAGACCTTAGTCTCCAGATATTTAACGAGGTGAATGTGGTGACTAGCAAGGAAAGCCATCAGTTTAAGGAGGGGCAGCAAGGGACGTCTGGACTAGGGTACGTTCCTATAGCCCAGGAAAAAGCACAAGTTAGAGGTGTCAGAGGTAGGAAGAAAGAGAAGCCAAGCTACACCCAGATGTGCATTCCACCCCTCAAACAATCCTTCAGATAAGCAACTACCATTCAAGAGCCAATGATAAGCGATGATGACGTCAACAATGGGAGTCCAACCCCTCGCACGTCCAAACAGCATTCAGCTCTCAATAATTGGTTCTGTTATCCTATTAATAGCTCTAGGTCAGCTCAAGGATAGGGAACGATTGTTAAATGATTTTTATTGAGACTTCTTTACGTAATTCAATAAATTACAGTTTATCTTACTTATATATATCTGCTTTCATTTTACTTCACCCAGATCTCCTACCATCAAACATCAAGGACATTTCGCGCAGGTAGAAAATAAAAACGCTGATATCGTTTCCAACGCTGTTGGGTCGGTTGTTGGTGGCGATATCCTTGACCACGAAATAATACAAGAAAATTGGCAAAAACATGAACAAAGCGGAATTTCAATTGACGAGCCGTGGAGACAGTAAATCTAAGAAGCATTGAGAAACCTAAAAACCTCAAGATCAGGACTAGTTTAAGTGTCGAGCAAAAACGTGAGATGACCGAGCTGTTAACTGAATATGCGGATGTGTTCGCCTGGTCATATGGTGACATGCCAGGACTAGACCCATCAATAGTGGTTTATAGGCTTCCTACAAGGGAAGATGTCAAACCTAAAAAACAGAAATTGAGAAGATTTAGGCCTGACATCTTGCTAAAGATTAAAGAGGAAGTCAAGAAACTACTAGAAGTTGGGTTCATCGAAGTATCAGACTACCCATAATGGGTAGCTAATATAGTCTCCATTCTGAAAAAGAATGGAAAAGTATGCGTATGCGTAGACTTCCGGGACTTAAACCAAGCAACACCAAAATATAACTTCCCCCTACCTTACATTGATGTCCTAGTGGACAACATTGCAGGAAACCATCTTTTCTCATTTATGGACGGTTTCTCAGGATATAACCAGATAAAAATGGCTGAAGAGGATAAAACCAAGACGACTTTCATCACAACATAGGGGACTTTCTGTTACAAAGTCATGCCCTTCAGCTTGAAAAACGCCGAGGCAACGTATCAGAGAGCCATGGTCACGATACTTCATGACATGATGCATCGAGAAGTCAAGTATACGTCGATGACATGATAGCCAAGTCTAAAAAAGAAGAGAGCCATACAAATATCCTAAGGAAATTGTTCAAGCGATTGAGAAAATTCCAGCTAAGTTAAATATAGAGAAATGAACTTTTGGGTCACAACGGGCAAGTTTTTAGGGTTTGTCATGAGCCGGGAAGGCATCAAAATCGACCTTGACAAAGTAAAATCTATATTAGAGCTACCCTCCCACACACTATCAAAGAAGTAAGAGGTTTGCTGGGAAGGTTGAATTACATAGCTCGTTTTATCTCACAGCTCACAGATAAATGCCTCCTACTATTCCGTCTGTTAAAAAAGAATGCTGCAATAGAATGGGACGACGAATGTGAAGAAGCATTCAGGACAATCAAAGACTATCTCATAAAGCCTCCAGTCTTGATAGTCCCGAAGCAAGGGAAACCCTTATTCTTATACCTCACGATACTCCCTGAATCCATGGGATGCGTGTTGGGGAAAAAAGATGAAGAGGGAAGAGAGCGTTCCATATATTACCTAAGCAAGAAATTCACAGATGGGGAACAGAAGTATTCAGAAGTAGAGAGGACTTGATGTGCTCTGATTTGGGTCATGCATCGATTGAGGCAATACACCCTTTACTATCATATTGAGTGTTGACAAGACATGATCCCCTAAAGTACTTAGCAGAGAAACCCGTTTTGATAGGGAGAATCTCCAAATGGAAAATGCTCTTATCAGAGTTTGATATCACATACATAAATCAAAACTTGATGAAAGGGCAATCTTTAGCCGACCAATTGGCAGAACACCCAGTTGAGGGAAATTTCCAAGAACTACAAGCCAATTCCCTAACGAAAATATATTAACAGTGGAAGGCATACTAGTAGAAGATTGTGGGATAGAGTGAAACCCTAAGTGGAAGATGTTCTTCGATGGAGCTGCCAATGTATTCGGTTGTGGGATCGGGGCAGTGTTGATATCCCAGATGGAACATAATTCCCTTCAGCAACAAGGCTCACATTTCCATATACTAATAACATCGCGGAATATGAGGCATGCATCCTCGGCATCAAAATGGCTTGCCACATGGAAATCCGAGAATTAGAAGTGTATGGAGATTCATCACTTATCATATTATAGACAAGAGGGGAATATAAGACTAAAGATCCTAAACTGGTACCATACCATCAGCATTTGATAGAGCTAATAGAAGAATTCGAGGCAATCACTTTCACATACGTCTCGAGAACTCAGAATCAGTTTGCAGATGCACTCGCCACACTAGCATCGATGATTCAGATAACGAGAGGAGTCAAAGTCCAACCGTTGAAAATAGACATCGAAAATCGGCCCACCTACTATTTAGCAATCGAAAAGGCACAAGATGACAAGCCTTGGTATCACGACATCAAAACTTTTCTCCAAGAAAACAGATACCCTGAAATGGCTAGCAAGAATGACCAGAGAACACTCAGGAGGTTAGCAAGTCATTTCTTATTAAGTGGGTCTATACTTTACAAAAGATCGTCTGATACCACCTTGCTAAGATGTGTGGATAAAAATGAAGCATGTGAACTGATGAAAAAAGTACATGAAGGGGTATGCGGACCTCATATGAATGGCTATATGTTTGCTCGAAAAATCATGAGGTTGAGATACTATTGGTTAACCATGGAATCAGATTGCATAAAATACGTCAAACACTGTCATTTGTGTCAAGTGTACACAAATCGGATAAATGCTCCACCCAACGAGTTGCACTCATCGTCAGCACCATGGCCTTTCTCCATGTGGGGAATCGACATAATCGGCCCAATCACTCTGACAGCATCCAATGGCCACAGGTTCATATTGGTAGCAATTGATTACTTCACTAAGTGGGTAGAAGCTTCATCATATACCAATGTCACCAAAGGGGTAATAGTCCGATTCTTGAAGAGGGATATAATAGCTCGATATGGAGTTCCTAAGTCAATCATCATCGACAACGGTACCAATCTTAACAACAAATCGATGACAGGTTTATGTCAACAATTCCACATAAACCATAGAAATTCAACTCCCTACCGACCTCAGATGAACGGGGCAGTAGAAGTAGCCAACAAGAATATCAAAAAAATCATTGAAAAAATGACAATTACTTACAAAGACTGGCACGAAATGTTGCCATTTGCTCTCATGGCTTATAGGACCTCAATTAGAACATCTACTAGAGCTAAGCCCATATTCATTGGTATATGGTACTGAGGCAGTCTTGCCAGTTGAGGTCGAAATACCATCATTCAGAATTCTGTCAGAAACGCAGTTAACTGAATCAGACTGGGTGAAGAAGAGACTTGATCAGCTGAATTTGATTGATGAAAAAAGACTCACTACATTATGTCACGGCCAGTGTTACCAACAAAGGATGGCCCGAGCATTTAACAAGAAAATGAGGCCTCGATGCTTCAAAGAAGGGGATCTGGTGCTAAGGAAAGTTCTCCCGAATGCCCAAGATTCCAGAGGGAAATTTACCCCAAACTATAAGGGTCCCTATGTGATAAAGAAGGTATTGTCTGGAGGTGCTCTGATATTAACTCAAATGGATGGTCCAGAATTGAGAGACCCCATTAATGCAGATGCTGTTAAGATGTATTATCCTTAGGCAAGGGAATTGAAATTTTGCCAATGTTTATGAAAGCCAATATTCAATACAAGTTTTGTTGACTCCAGTTTTTTTTTTTTTTTTTACAAGCAAAGTTATTGTCTTTGAATGGTCGATAATTCCAACCAATTCTCATTAAAATAAACATCCCTAAACACATTACCCATCACTTCACCAATGAACAATAAACATTGAAATGATAATGAATCTCAATAAATTTTGTAATATAATTCTACCTACTTTTGAGCATTAAAACCCGGTGCATTAGTAGGATAACATTACCATCAAAAGAGCCATGCGCACAAGAAAGGAAGCGCATCAAGATCTTCAACCCTGTTTCAAAGCAAGAGTAAGCGAAGAAGAAGCATACCGGCACGAAGGTTCGGTTGTTTGGTTGCTATTCACGATAAATTGGTAAGCATCTTAGAATAAATAACTATCATCCACATATCATGAAAACATCAAATCATTTAACTCAGTTAGTAGAAGCATTTTCAAAAGCATAGGTTAGTCAGCCCATATTGGGGCACTTCCCTAAACATTCTCTCTTAAGGTTAGCCCATAAGGGCACTTTTTGAGATGTTTCTCCCTGTCGTAGGTTAGTCAACCCACATTGGGGCACTTCCCTAAACATTCTCTCTTAAGGTTAGCCCATAAGGGCACTTTTTGAGATGTTTCTCCCTGTCGTAGGTTAGTCAACCCACAATGGGGCACTTTCCTAAATATCCCTTCCTAAGGTCAGCCTGTAGGGGTACCTTTCGAAACATTTCTCCCCCAGGCTCGCGAGTCTAAGAAGACGCTTCTCACTATAGGTTAGTCAGCCTACAATGGGGCACTTTCCCAAACATCCCTTCAGAATGTCAGCCCATAGGGGGCACCTTTTGAGGCATGTCCTCTCGCTATAGGTTAGTTAGCCCAAAAGGGGCACTTTCCTAGTCACCCTTTCTTGAAGTTAGCTCAGAGGAGCACTTTTCGAATCTATCAATTAGTCAGCTCATAGGAGCACTTTTTCAAATTGTCGATAACCGATTGGTCAACTCATAAGAGCACTCTTTGGCAGTATTTCTCTTCAAACAGTCGCTAGTCTAGTCAGACGCTTCTGTTGACAGGTAGTCAGCTCATAAGAGCACTTCCTAAGACAATCTTCTCTTCAGGGTTGCTAGTCCAATAAGACGCTTCCTATCATCAGCCATTCCACTCACAATGACACACTTCTAAACAATTCTTGAGATGGTTCCTATCGCCAATTAATCAGCCTATAGAGCACTTTTTGGAATGATACATTATTCTAGATTGTTAGATTGTTTAAGACCATTCCCTAAGTAATACCGACCATCGCACAATACTTGTGGGATTATTAGCTCATAGAGCATTTTCCTACTAGAGACCACATTCTAGATAACCAGCCAAACCAAGGCATTATCCATTCAGTAAAGAGGCTAAAAATGGCGTCTTTCTTGTCTTTGTAGTTAAGTTTTTCAAACTTTACTACAAAGAGAGGTAGCTGTAAACACCCCATTTTTTCCCCTAATGATCAATAATAATCAACAATAATCAATTTTCAAATTTTTTCAAATTTTTCTCTAATTTAGCAAAAATAGGAAAAATATTCAAAAAATAAAATAAATAGGAAAAATACATCAATTTTGGAAAATGATTGTAGAAATGGCAATAAAAGGGATTAAATAATTTTTGCAAATTTTTGGAATTTCAAAAAATATAAAAAAATAAAAAAATTGCATTGCGTATATGTAAATCGCGAAAATAAAAAAAATTGCGAAAGTGGGCTAGCCCAGCTGGTTCGAACCTTGGTCTGGTGCGCGCGGGAGTGGGTCAGGTCATGGGTTCGAAACACGGGAGAGGTAGATTCCGCATTTTGCAATTTTTCTTCATCGCTTGGGACACGTGGCAGCAGGTGATTGGCTAGAGTGGATGTACGCATCGGGCGCGTGATCATCTTCAACCTTCGTCCGAGATCGCCGGCGAGGAGGAAAAATCGAATTTGGCCGTTTTGATTCGATTTTTTGCACAAATCCAACAGATCTTCAACAGAAATAAGATAAACATCATCCAATTGGAATCGAATCGCAACAAATCAAAGGATTTGCACAAATCGAAGATGGGTTTCAACCGAAATCCGATTTGCCCCAATTGGTGGAAATTCAAGCTTATCCAGCTCGATTTCTTACGCCTATAAATAGAGGATAAAGGGAGGAGGCAGAAGTACGGTTCAAAAGTGAGAAAAAGAGAGAAAAGAGAGAGAATCGAAGCCTCGCTGGAGTTGCCAAGCCGCGACCACCGATCAAGCATCGAGTTGCCACCAAGAGGCGTTTTTGGAGAAATTCACCGCCATAGTTGAGTTCCCCACCCTTGAAAACCTAGGAACCGACACCTCAATCGCTTTGAAAGGCCGTTGGAACGCTGTCAACAAGCACTCCCAACTGCTATGTCCGATCGACCCGCCCAACTCGCTTCGGCCCGACCGACCCGACCTGCGTACCGACTCGGATCTAGGTAAGTCGATTTTTCGATTTTTATTTTATTTTATTTTATTTATTTAGTTATTTTATTTATTTTTTCGAATTTCCTTAGTTATTTATTTATTATATAATTCAAAAAATGTTAGAATTTAGATTAGTTTTTTTTAGGAATTAATTTAGGATGAATAAATAATTAATAATAAATGATAAAAATGTGAAAATATATAAAGAAAATGATGAAAAATATTAGAAATAAATAATAATAAGAATTTAAATTTTAGTTTAGGGTAGATAAGTAATGTAGGAGAAAATCTTTCAATAAATTCAATAAAAATTAATGAAAATTATAAAAATCAATAAAAATTAATAAAAAATTATAAAAATTAATGAAAATCAATAAAAGCTTATAATAGTAGAAATGGGTTGAAAAATAGAAAAAATGAAATTTTTATCACTTAGAAAAAATCATTTTCTTAAATAAATCCAAAATTGGTGTTTTTCCTTAAAATTATTATTTTTCAAAAATCAAATTATCAAGCTTAGGTTTAGATTTGTCAGAAAGAAAATACTAAAATGATAAAAACGTAAATCAAAAGAAATTTCATAATTAAAAATCACCAACACATTAAAAATTTTCAGGAAAAGTGAACTACGACATGTTTGATCCTGAATAGCAGGTACGTAGGCACCCATTTGGGGTAACCCTAAAAAGGAACAAAAATCATTTTTTTAGAATAGGTTCTTCAAATACAAAATAAAAAGACAACAACAACAACAACAATAATAATAATAAAAGACATTTCGAATAAATTTTAGATTTTAGGAGATTAGAGTAGTAACCTTAGGGTTTTAATAGATTAGCCTCCGAACTCAGAAACTTTGGTTTTTCCTTCCCTCTCTTTATAAAAAATGAGAAGAGGAAATTACGCTGACCAGTGGTCCAAATTAGGACTAATCTGCTAAATTAGTCCTAATTCAATTTTTCCCAACTACAGTTGGGTGGTGACTCCAAAATAAAACGAAATTCCTAACTTAAGTCGATGGTCTACTTTAGATGAGCATAGGGTTTAGTATAGATTAGATTAGGAATGGAAAATAAAAAAAATTAGACTCGACATAAAGTTTTTGAAAATTATTCTTATCCTGAATATAAGAGAAGGAATGTAGTTGCGAGGTTGTTGAGAGAATTTGCAAAGGATTGGTGGAAGAATCAGAGAGAATGTTAAAGCAAGGGGTTACTGAGGTTAACATGGAAGAAACAGAAGGCATTGAAAAGGAAGTTAGAGAGATGGAGGTGATTAATGAGGTTGACAATAGTGAGAATAGCAATAAAGAGGTTCTTAAATGCTCCATGATATCCAAGGGAGAGTAAGTTGAGTTGCAACTCGATACCTAAGTTCCTAACATGATCCCATTACCTCTACTACAAGGTGCTATTGATGACCACAAGTATTTCCATATTTACCTCCCATTCATCAAATTGTTTAGTCTTGACTCATTTATGGGGTTGTCTAATATTGAAATGAGCTATAGTTGTGTTGTACCTGTGAGATGCTATAAACTACTTATTGATATTTATTGGGGTCATGATGGTGAGTATTTGTATTAGGGTTGTGTTATAATCACACTTGGTGTTCTTATACTATTGGAACTAAAAATATACAAGTGGAAGGGTGAATGATTGAGTTGTGAAGAAATTTAAGTTAGATTAGCTACTGCAAATGTTGTGGAGTTTAAAGTGGGGGAAACCATATAGTCCTCTGATGACATGATAAAAGATATACTATAAATCCTTAAAGAGCATAAAAATCTAACGGTGGTTGAGGTTGAGGAGTAACTCAAGATTGCACTTACTTAAGTCCTACAAGCTCATGACATGATGTATGAGCCTAAACTTGTGATATTCCCTATGATCATTAACTATTGGAATTACTTGAACATAGTTGATCAGGTACATGATGAGTGGAAAGAAAAAACTAGATTGACCAAGCTCACAATGAGTGGAAAGAATACCAGTTAACCTTAGCATATGTGATTGAGTTTTGCTACCCTTATGTTATTGTGTTTACTTGCAAATTAAAGATGTCGTGACTGCAATATCGATGAATGTCTTGAGAGCTCTTTCTCTCTTCTTAGCTCTTATCAATCCTAACCCGATTGTGGTGAGCAAAACCTAACTTCTATGTGTGCATAATATTAAATAGACTTTTGGTTCTAATTTAAATCCTCTTTCGGTGCATCACATCCATAAGAGAAATCATTCATATCCTCTTAAAACCCATTAAAACCCTAAAAATCACTATATCAAAAACCTAAATACACACATACACATATAGTTTGTTTTATTTGAATTATAGTCTAGCGATAACTCAACTCCAAGGCATATAATGAGTTGTAGAGCTTAATGATGATTAAGGTTGTGTGGATATTGAATGATGTTATTGTTGTGAATGAATTAGTGATATTGTGTTATGTGTAAATATGGAATTTTAGCTAGTTCTAGGAAGCAATAGGTATGACTTAAATGTAGAGAGATTTGCTATCGCATGGAAGATCGTGACTCTCTACATGTTGGTGTCAAGCTTAATATTGCATTTTTTTTTCTTAATTTAACCTATATTAAGCCTAAACTACTTAATATAAGGTACTCGAAAGTAAAATTAAGATGAAAAAAATCTTAATTTTTAAAAACATTTATAAGATAGGAGTCATTATCAACCAAAGTTGGAAAAATGAGTTAAGGTCAATTGGTTGGATTAACCCTAACTAGCTACTAATATGCGGATTGGCTAAAAATAACTTTTAGAAAATAATTAACCAAAAAGTCTAAGCTCGAGGAGTTAATCTACTAAAACTCTAAGGTTATCACTTGCTATATTTTCAAGAATCTAAATTAAAAGACTTCATCTAAATTCTCCTTACAATTATATTTGGAAAGCAACAAACTTTCATGCAAGTAAAATGTAAACCTCGCAAAATTTCGAAATAGGGCATAAATCATTAGAAGAAATTTTGGAGATATTTCTAAGAATTAATAGGATATATAACCCTATTCCTAAGGATTAAGTTCCATAACCCCAAAATATTCTATGAAAATCTGAAATTGATTCCTAAAGCATAAAACAATAGCTCAAACCTTAACCCAAAAATCTAAACCTTAAAATAGGAATTTAAAATCATATATTGACCTATAAACTCTAAATCAACAATTCCAGCCCTAATTTAAATAAAAAACCCCAAAAACAATAAATTAAACTCCAAGCTTGAACCTAAATCTAAAATAATAACAATAATAATAAATTGAATGCCCCGAACTATTTAATAAACTCTAACATTACCAATAGGAAATGTCAAAACTAATCATAAGCCAAAAAACCTAAAATCTAACCTAAATAAAACCAAAATTTAGATGACAATAAATTATCCTATAATTAGTATGATAATCCCCCAAAATTTAATTAAATCTAACTCTACTAAATGATCAAATTGGGTAAAACAAAAATTGGAAACATGAACCCTAAACATCCCCATTAGTGGCATTAGAACTAAGAGAAATATGCCAACATTTGACCCATCAAATGACTAGATTTAAGGCCCAAATTAAATTTGGAAATTCCTCTATCTAAGCCCCATTTAATTGCAAGAAAATAAGAGAATTAGATTAGCCAAGCCAGCCCGCTAAACCTACCAAGCTAGGATGTAGAATGTGATTGGGAACCTAACTTAGAAGCAACTAAAAACTAGCTAGACTTAAGGTAACTAATTTCAAAGACAATTGAGGATTAAACATGTGCTAAAAAGAGGAACCAAATTTGATATTAATCACCTCAAATGCAAACCTTACCCAACATGATTAGACTTATTATCAAATGTGTAAAACCTTTACCTAAGCACTAAGACTTTAGATCAATGGATAAACTTCCTTACCAAGCTACCTAAACATTTGATTTTTCCTACCCATTTTTGCATGTGAAAGTCCCCTTCCTTTTGAAGAATTCCATTAGAAAAACTCCCAAAAAAATTTTCAAAAAAAATAAATAAATAATAAGACGTCCTTCAAATTTTGAATCACACATACACATACAAATTGCAATTTTGCCTACTCAAACCACCTTATTTCAAATAGAAAAAATCACCCTCAAGAAATTACCAATCAAGCTCCATTTATGATATTTTCTACACCCTCTTGGAGTTCAATTGAGGAACAAAAATCCACAAGAAAATTAGAATCAAAAGCCACTCCGAGAGGAAGCAAGAAGGTAACCATTGGAGCTTCCTCAATTAGAAACCAATAGTAGGACCCTTATTCAACCTTGTAGTCTTTTTATTTTTTTTCCCTCCATTTTTGTGTATATCGGAATAAAATAGGATATATATTTATGATTTTGTAAGTTCCATATTTATATTTTAGTTTTATTTAGCCTAAGATATATGTTTAGATGTAAATTCTAGATTCGGATCATAAATAAGGAGAAAAATCACCATGTGTTAAGTATATTGTATTTGATCTTTGATGAACTCTAAATAAATGAAATATGTGGAAATTATAGACCTTATGGATGCTAACTTTAAGAGGTTAAATCAATCTATTTTTGATATATTTAAGGCTTTCCAAAGTATAGAAGGTCCTAGGTAATGATCAAGACCCTTTAGTATTAGGGATAAAAGTGGGAAATTGAAAGATTTGATCCTTGAGCATCAAACTGATGACCAAACTAATTTTTAAGCATGATTTCTAGAGTTTCCATAACTTAAATTCGAGGAAATAACCTTAGGAAAATTCTTGAAATCAAATCCTTCAAGGAAAAATGTGAAATTAACATGAAAAAGGAGGAAAAATTGCAAACCAAGGACCTAAAAAAGAACAATTGAAATTCTTAGACAAATCTCCCAAATTTCCAAAAAATAAAAGAACCCTTACACACCAATTTGAAGCCTTAAACATGTTTCCAAGTAATTAGAATTAAGTCTTTTGGGTTATTAGATCAAATTAGGTAAAAAAAGGACTTTAAACAAAACTTACATCGTGTGCACCTAATCTATTTGGGCCCTAATGTAACTTTAATAAGTTTAAATGACCAAGCCATCTTCGGAAATGGAATGAACATTCAAAAATCTTTAAAACGATTATATATACATGAAAAATAGACTTAAAATGAAAACATTATGAATAAAATACTAAAACTTTCAAAGTTGAGAAAACCAACAAATTTAGTAAAACTAGGATAGGATGGTGTTTAACCTCAACTCATAGAGTTACTTTTTCCCTATCAAGTGACATATCATTTGAGGATGACTTACCACTTGATTACTACAACTGAGGATTACATAGTCGGGTGAGTGAAATTTAAAGACTACTATTCCTTATTTATGTTTGTAATTAGAGCACTTGCATGTGATTATATTAGATATATGAGCTGGATTTATGTGTGGGGTATTGAATGTGCTTGATTGCTATGATTGATTGTTAAATTACCTTAATTGCACCTAGCTAAATGATTATTGCTTGCCCCTGCATTTAGAATATAAAAATTACGAGTGTTTATTTTAAATTGTTGTAGATGCTAAATAACTTGACTTAAGATTATTTAGCCATAAATAAAATAATTCATGCATCATGAAATTCATGTAAGAAGGTTGTCAGCATCACACAGTGGTATGGAAAAGCCCCATGGAGGTGTACTCTATAGACACACCTTGTCTTAACTTTTGGAAACTAAGTAGAGCCAAGTATTGCCGCATTTTGATTGAGACCTAGGAATACCTAGTCTAGGAATTTATCACCTATGGGTAATTGAGCTTGCAAGCCTTTCATAATCCATACCCCATAACGGGCTTAGCATGTATATACATATTTTCAAGTATACTGAAATATAGAACAAAAATATATATAGACTTTATGAATTATCTCAAAAGATAGCTTAAGGTCACTAAAGCCTGAAGCAAGTGTGTAGTTCATGATTTCCCAACCTAGGCAATGGAGGGTGTAAATCCGTACTATATGTGGTGTCCAATAAAACTATATACATTATTGTATTCATGTAATTGCTTGTGCATGATATATGCTTGATTAAATAACTTGCTTGTTATTGCTTATCATTTCAATTAGAGGATATATCTCACTAAGCTTTATAGTTTACACCCCAATAGCTTCTCTTTTACAGGTTAAGCTAACAATCAAATGATGAGAGCTCCTAACTCAAATATCGAGGAACTAATATAGTATAGAGTAGCTATTGGTTTAGACTTAGATAGAATGATAAGATATTGTGAAACTTGTATATTCTTTCTTTTCAAAATCTATTTTCCTTTAAACTTATCATAACCTAGATTTATTTAGAGTTGTGACTACCTAATTTTACAATTTGGTAGGGGATACTGACTCTTTGTAGTTTTATTGACTATGGATTATCAGTTTCACTAGTTATTTTTCTATAATAACTAGTTCTATTTATTATGACTAAAAAAGATTTAATTAGAGTCTTATAACTTCTAACTTGTAAGATGGTTTTTGCATCACAGGTATACATAAGATGCGATAACTTTTAGTAAAAACTACCATGCCCTCCTCTAGGGTGTGACATAAAACACAAAACAGAGTAGCACAAACAAAGAATTTTTATTTTTTATTACATTTTTTTTTTTGGAAATAGAATTTTGAAAAGTAAAGTTTTTACATTTTTTGTGGTTACCTTATATGTACCTACATACCACCGATCAAAATCAGGCTAACATCTATTTTGTTATAAAACTTTAGTATGTTGATTTATTTTATTTATGAAAAAGCGCCAAATTTACGTTTATTATTTATTTGAATTTATTAAGAGAAATTCTAATACCTAAATATTTTATTCTTATTCAAAAAATAAATAAAATTAAAAGGCCTAATTTTTGGAAACACTAGTTAAGGTTTTTTATTTTATTTTATTTTTATTTCATGAAAATGATTTTTCCTAAGTGACAAAATAGAGGTTTTTCTTATTATTATTATTATTATTATTATAAATATATATATTTTAATTATTTTCTTATTATTCATTTTTATTATTTTTTATTTATTATCATTTTATTTCTAAAAACCTAAACAAGAGCCTAATTGGCCTTAGACAATAGTTACGCTGCAATACCTAAAGTCTACACAATGGTTTCCATTCAAAATTTGTGTTGATTATTATTATTATTTTCATTGCAAATGTAAAAATCCTATGGGTTAATCTATTAAACATATCAACATGTCAAGCATGGTCGAATAACCCACATGTTGATTATTTAATTGTGTAATAGGTACAATATATTAACTAATTGTATTCATTCAAACCAATTGCTATACTAATCCACCAAATTAACTCATTAATTCAATGATAGTAATAAGTCACATTTAAATATATATAAATTTGTAGATAAAGTATACTAATTACATAATTATGTCAATTGGTCAATAAAATGACACTCATGCAACATTAACACTAATCATATGAGTTAAATAAATACTATGAACTTCGACCTACAAAACAAAACAATAAATAAGTACCTAGTTTTTATTATTATTATTATTTATTTTTTTCTTTCCTTAATAATTTAAGACACAAAGAAATAAAAAAAATAAGAGAACATAATTGAACTTACCTACTACATACAAATTCGATAGGATCAAAGGCTACGGTCAAATCAACCTTATGAGTTTGGTTAGGTTGAAGTGTGTGCTACATGTGCATCAATTAGGAGAAGAAGCAATAGATGGTGGCTATCGATTAAGGGGGTTCTAGTGATCATTGGAGATTAGAGTGAGGTTGGAGTTAAGTTGGGTCGTAGGTTTTTAAGGGTAATGAGTCGATTGGTAGTGGTGGTTTTGCTTGAAAAGGTTCCTAAGGTAGTAGAATGAAAGTTGGCCAATGAACTGATTCTTAGCCTTTCGATCCAATTGATTATGGTGAAATCGAATAAAAGGTAGATTTTTTTACAAGTCTATGGGTTTCCAAAAAACCTTTGTGTTAGTTTGCTTTAAGGTGGAGTGTGGGTGTGAGGATTTTTAAAGAGAAGGTGGTGGTCATGGTTGCAATGGTTTAGAGAGAGAAAGTTGATGGTGGAAGCTCTTAATTGCCTAATGATCTATTCTCATGTGTGTTCTATGTTTAAGGCACTTCGATCTATTTATAGGCATTCGTAGATTGGATTGATAAGAAACCATTTGATATGAATTAGATTTGAATTAAAATGATTGAAAACCTTAATTTTATATAATCATGATTTGGTCTGTTTTATTGCTTATTGATGTTAATCTGCAGTATAAAACAAAATCTAGTTTAAAATTGCTAAGATTTCATTAAGATTCGATAAAAAAATCTATTTAATTTGCTTGGATTCATCAAAATTCACTCATCCTCTCTCTCTCTCTCTCTCTCGTTGACTTTCCTTATTTATTTAATGTAAATGCAATTAATTTAACCTGTAAACAATGTTTAGGTTGAATTTTATTCAATAAGACTAGACTTAGATTTGACTTAACAAGCCTAACCTATATCTTTTGATTTTATTTATTAGCCCAAAAATGTTATTTTTATTTCTTTTTTTTTTATGTTTTTCATTTTTATAAATTTTAATGCATTTTTCCTTATTTATTTATTTTTCCTCATTTTTTGTTTTTTGTTTTACTTTTCATTATTTTTAGACCTAGGCTATTTTAAATTAATGAATTAAAATAAGGCAAAAATGAGATGTCTATAGTTAGTATTACCCCTTGTTGGACTTCATGGTCTAGCTATAGTACTAGGATGTGAAAATTTCGAATAGAACGTAGGATTCCTAATTCATATAATGTCAAATTTGTAGATTAGGGTAACATGGTCCTAATATTCATTTGAGCTTTATGTAGTTAGGATTGAATCTTAATTCTAGTTAGATTAGCTATGTAGTGACATGACTTAATTATTTTTTAGTAAAGTATAGATGATGGGTTGGCAATACAATATTCGTACTACATGATAAGACCCACCACACGAGAGTTAAATGTGAGTTTTGTAAGTGTGGCTAAATTCCATAATTACACTGATATGAATGATAAGAGTAAATTAATCCTTATAAATCATAGGCGTTAATGATGAATTTGTGTAGTCTTTTGAATAAAATCAATGTGGATTCGGTACTTAACAGATAAATATATCAGTTTCAGGGTATAATACAAAAGAGAAGTAGAAAGATAACAAAAGGAGCATGATTGAAGCTTAAAAGATCAAGTTAAAGCCACTTATGGACAACATAGGGAAAGCCATGCCCGTGTCATGAACCGTGTGCACATCTGAGGATGAAAGTTGTCGCTTGGAAAGGAAGCACGGCTTATGATATGGGTGCGCTTGAAGCCGTGGCAGATGCTGTGGAGAAGTGGAAAAGTCCAGAACTTGGCACGGTTTGTAATCTAGCCGTGTTTCTAGACGTGCTACACACTGAACAAGGATGAGGAATTGCGGATTATCGACTAGAGGGAGATACGATTCGAAATCTGGCCGTGTTGGTTGGGCGTGTCAGGCGTATGTTATTCACTTTTCGAGATTCACTTGGAAAAGGAAAGATATATTCGTAATCTTTCCAGCTGAAGATCCTCTACCATTTCCTTAAAAGTATAAATAGAATAACCCTAGAGGTAGGAAAGGAGAGGCGGCACGAGAGAAACCCTAGAGACGAGAAGTTAGAAGAGTTTTCGGAATTGAAGCCAAGATCTTTGTGTTTGGATTTATTTATGGATTCGATTATTTTCTCTCTTGTTCTTTTTATTAAATTCATGAGTAGCTAATTGTTTTATACCTGATCCCTCGAGAAACCCGTAATTGTCATGTAACAGATTTGTTGATGTTTCAATAATTAATCATGATCTTTGAGTTTATTCATGTTGTAATCATGGTTTGTTCATCTTGATATGTGCGCAGTATATAGGATCGAATTAGATCTCTGTTATTAAGATTGAGAAATCGTTCAATAGAGTAGATCTAGCATGAATAAAAAGACCACTTGTAATCCTAGAGATAGGTTATAGGAGGTTTTCTGTATTGAACGAGGTCATTGTGGTCTGGTTCAATTGAGAGTCTTAGGATTTTATTGCAATCTTAATTATGTTAATTAAAGAGAGATCTTAATTGACTTAATTAGGATTAGGGATTATTGATCTTGAGAAAGACCTTAATCTAGTGTAAAGAAACTCCGCAGATCAGAGATGTTGTGTATTAATCATTAGAAAGTTTGTAATTGAATAAAAGTTGCATGAGAATTAGGGGTGGATCTTGGGTAGGGTATGTTTAGATAATTGAATTAACTAAAGGAGTATTTGAATATCTTTACTTTGATCATTTTATTCGTTCCTTTCAGATTTAGTCAGTAATTAGGATAATTGAGATCATCAATAGTGAGAAGTTAAATAGTAGGATAATCGTTAAATACTAGTACTTATAAGTCTTCGTGGGATCGATACCTGTACTCCAATGCTATACTGCTAATTGATAGGTATACTTGCCTGAGAACTGATCGTAAGCTAGGATTGAGTATAGGATTTAACTTGTTAGAACGATCAGATCGTCTACTAAGTTTTTGGCACCATTGCCGGTGACTTGTAATATTAGGAAAACTTGACGCCTACTACTTTAACTATAATTTTTTTTTTTTATTTCTCTTAGTTTCATTTGTGCTTCCATTCAAATTTGTTGAGGAAACTAAGTTCATCGTTTGTTTTTCGCAGTTTATGACAAGGAGCTCTTCATCTAAGATTCTTGACCTTGATCCTGAGATTGACCAGAAGGCGATTGAGAGGTGCTGAGGAGATAGTAGGGAATTTGAATTTCGAGACGAAACCTTTGGAAAGTGAAGAAGCAACATCAGTGGCTGAAAAGGAAACTTCTATCACCCGTGGTAACATAGAAGCTGAACCAATGGCAGATGAACGAAGGACGATGGTTAAATATGCTCGACCTACTCTGAGTAGCACTGGTTCGTGTATTGTGCAACCGGCAATAGAGGCCAACAACTTCGAAATCAAGGCCTCTACAATGCACATGATTCACAATCAATGCTAGTTTGACGGTTTGTCTGACGAGGACCCTCATGCGCACATTAAGATGTTCTTGGATATTTGCGCAACTATCAAGCAAAACGGGGTATCTGAGGAAGCGCTGAAATTGCGACTTTTCCCTTTCACTCTCCGGGGGAAAGCAAGGTAGTGGTTTAGTTCACTAAATCGGGATTCCATAACCATTTGGACCTAGATGGCAGAGACTTTCCTGGACTATTATTTCCCACCATCAAAAACTGCCAAGTTGAGAAATGATATCACATCATTCACCCAAACTAAACCACGAGCCCTTGCATGAAGCGTGGATCAGATTCAAGGATCTTCTTAGGTGGTGTCCACATCACCAAATGCCTAACTGGCTGCAAGTTTCTACCTTCTATAATGGGCTTGACTATGCAACTCGGCAGACAATTGATGCTGCTGCTGGGGGTACTTCGAATGTGAAGACGCCGGAAGAGTCATTGAGTTTGTTTGAGAACATGGCCAAAAATAATCACCAATGGAGCCTTGGTAGACAAAAGCACAGGGCAGCAGGTATTTATGAGTTCGATTTGATGACAGCAATTGCAGCAAAAGTGGATGCGCTCGCTTCAAAAGTTAAAGGGGATGGCTATATCTCAACCATCCCAATACTGCTCAATTGAACCTCATTCCAACAATGCGGTATTTGAAGTGATAGAGCGTGTTGAGTATGTGGGGAACCCTACAAGGCCACAGAACAATCCTATAGCAACACATATAATCCAGGGTGGCGTAATCATCCTAATTTCCCCCTAGAGTAATCAGTAATTTCCAAGGGGTAATGCATCTACTTCAGGATTCCAAAGACCAGCTCCACCTCCTTTCCAAGAAAAGAAATCTAGCCTTGAGGATATGATTGCAAAGTTCATCCAAGCATCGGAGCAACGCTAGCAGTCCACAGAGGCTGCTCTAAGAAATCATGAAGCCTCAATCCACAACTTGGAAAACCAGATGGGGCAGATCTCCAAAGCACTTGCTGAGCGACCACAAGGGTCTCTTCTTGGAAATACAGAGACCAACCCAAGGGAACACGTGAAGGCAGTAATTCTTAGGAGGGGAAAAGGGAAGTGAAATCAGATAAGTGTGGGGAAACTCCTGTTGTTAGGAAGGGGAATGAGATTGTTGATAAGGGCGAGACCAATAATAAGGCAGATGATCCACGCAAAAAGAGATATAAAATGAGCGTGAATAAATACCGGCAAGTGTACCGGATCGGATCAAGTAATATAGTGAGAGAAGAGTGTCGAACCACGAAGATTGATTAAGTAATAAACCTATATCAATTTCTAATATTATTTAGGCAATGATGTTTGATGAGAATTGAATGAATTTATACTAAATGCTCAAGAGAATTGTGGTTGAAAAATGATGAATTGATGGTGGGAAATAGAATCCACCCTAATTCTACTAATCATATTGCATTCATGTTATAATAACTCATAGTTATATGGATTTTCACAAGAAACAAAACCTTAATCCTTTATCAAGTTTTAAAGTAACATTACCCCAATTTAATTTAATAGCTCCCGCTAATTCAAATCAAATGAGGATTCTAATTCACAATCATAAATTTCCCAATTATATGATTGCCTAATATCTTTAAAATAATTTCTCCTAATCCCTTAGTGAAAAATTTAATAAAAATATTGCATGAAACACTTAGGTCAATTTCTAATAAAATTCAATAACGCTGCTTCCGCATGAATTATTAAATCTTACTTAGGAATTCTTGATAAAACCTAAATTTCTCTTTCGAGTCATTTACATTTCTATGCATTGATTTCAATTACAAAATACAATTCATAGCAGGACTTCTTATATGAAAATTCCGCATATCTATATGTCCTATAACATGAATACAATGATCATTTTTTGTTCGAATTATGGCTTCATCTTGTTTCCCATAAGGATGATTTAGAACATTATGGTATGAATTGCATAAAAACAATTGAAATAAATAGATGCAATGGAATTCATATTAAACAACAAGAATAAACTAATAAATGGCATAAAAGAAAATCAAGTAAATGAAACAATTGCTATAATCTTTAAGAACTTCAATCTTCCAAAATGATTCCTTGAATTCTTCAATGGAAAGCAAACTTCAGCAAAATGACATTCTTTCTTCAAACTAAACTTTGGAAAAATCTAAAGTACCTAAGGGAATTCTAATGATTCAAAAGAAAGACAAATGATGCTAAAACAAAGAAGAAGAACAAAGGATGCTAAACAAAAGATGCTAAGCAAAAGGGATTCTAAAACAAAAAGGATGCTTCCAAGGTTCATACGAGGGGCCTATTTATAGATCCAAAGAGGAGGGGGATAAGGTTGATCTGATGAGGATTTGAGTCAGCAAATTAATTAAGATACGATTTTGGAGAGATTTTCGCAATGGATATTCGGGGAGTAATGAAAGGGCCGGCTCAAGGCCGGTTCAAGGCGGCTCAAAGCCGGCAGCCTTGAATGTAAGCCGGCCCAAGGCCGGTGGCCTTTAGTGCAATCCTCCACTCGCTTCTTCAATTTTGTAAAAAACTCCTCCAATTAACTTGTAATTTACTTTTGGGTCCTCAAAAAACCCGTATTTTCACAATAAACACCATTAAGTATCATTTCTTTATATTTTCTTATAATATTGAAATAAATTTAATATAAGTCCAAAAGAAAATATAAGTATAATGTGATCTTATCAGCAGAAAAAAGCAGAATTATAGAGGAAAGAACAAAAGACTCAGAAGCTAAGAAGACACCTATCATCCACCCTATAAACCCCCATTGCCATATCCTGCAAGGTTGTGGAACGACAAAGATCGGGGAACATTTTTGGGAAGTTTCTGGATTTGTTCAAACAGTTACACATCAACTTCCACTTGTGGAAGCCCATTCTCAGATGCCCAAGTATGCCAAATTCTTGAAAGATTTGCTGTCTAATAAGAAGAAATGGAAGAGATATCCACTGCAACAATTGGGGTGGGTTGTTCCGCGATTTTACTGAACAAGCTTCCAAAGAAATTGAAAGATCTAGGAGCTTCACCATACCATGTTTCATTGGTAATCTACCCGTAGAAAAATCATTAGTAATCTGGGGCTAGTATCAACTTGATGCTATATTCACTTTTTCAAAAGCGGGGATTAGGGGAACCAAAGCCCACATGAATGAGCCTTGAATTGGCAGATCGATAAGTGAAGTTTCCTAGAGTGGTTATTGAAGATGTATTAGTGAAAGTAGAAACTTCATCTTCCCGGTTGATTTTGTGATCTTGGACATGGATGTTGACACTGAAGTTCCTCTGATCTTGGATGCCCTTTTTTAGCTACAGCCCGAGCAATCATTAATGTGGCTGAGGGCCGATTAGTGCTACGCTTTGGGGGGAGATGAGTTAGTGATACAAATACCAGCCGTGATAAAGAAATCGGAAGTTCTGATGATACTTGTTATGCAATTGATTTAATTGATACCATTGTGGAAGATATCTTATGAAAGGATCCATTAGAGTTGAGTTTGAGCGTATGCGATTTTTGAAGAGACAGAAGATTGTGCAATACAAGAATTGTTGACTCAAAATGATGGCAAGGAAGAATTTGGGGTTAAAAATAGAAAGGGAGAATTATTGATGCAGGAGATGTTACCAGATTGAAGCCCTCTATTGAAGATCCTCCAATTCTAGAATTGAATCAACTCCCTGACTATCTAGAGTTTGCTTTCTTAGAGAAGGATCTCAGTTGCCGGTCATCATTGCAGCCGGGCTAACCATTGTTCAGAAGGCAAAGCTCTTGAAGATCTTGAAGGAGCATAAGCGTGCCTTAGCATGGAAAACCCTCGGATACCCAAAGGGGGTTAGTCCATCTTTTTGCACACACAAAATCCTGATGGAAGACAATTTCAAACCAGTGGTGCAAGCTCAAAGACGACTTAATCCAAACATGAAAGAAGTCGTTAAGAAAGAGTAATAAAAATTGTTAGACGCTGGACTAATTTTCCTATTTTTGATAGTTCATGGTAAGCCCTGTCCAGGTGGTGCCAAAAAGGGGGGGAATGACGGTGGTCCCAAATGAGAATAATGAGCTCATACCAATGAGGACGATGACGGGATGGTGAGTCTGCATTGACTATCGCAAATTAAATGAAGCTAACTCGCAAGGACCATTTTCCTTTGCCTTTTGTCGATCAGATGTTAGAGAGGCTTCTGGACATATGTTCTACTGTTTTCTAGATGGGATGTCGGGATATTCCCAGATCCAAAATTTGCCCCTGAAGATCAAGAGAAAACTACCTTGACATCTCTCTATGGCACGTTTGCTTATAAGAGGATGCCCTTTGGGTTATGAAATGCCCCGGGCCACTTTTCAAGGGTGCATGTTTGCAATTTTCGAAGATCTGGTTGAAGATATCATGGAGATATTCATGGATGACTTTTCCGTGTTAGGAGATTCATTTGATTCTTGCCTGCAAAATTTGGAAAGGGTGCTCATACGTTGTGAAGAAACCAACTTAGTTTTGAATTGGGAGAAGTGTCACTTCATGGTGACTGAAGGTATTGTCTTGGGACATAAAATATCTCAGCAGGGATTGAAGTAGATGACGCCAAAGTTGATACTATAGCCAAACTTCCCCCCCTTCTTCGGTTAAAGCTATTCGGAGTTTTCTGGGACATGCTGGATTCTATAAACGATTCATCAAGGGTTTCGCCGAAATTGCTCGTCCTCTCACAGGTTGTTGGAGAAGAACATCACCTTTGATTTCAATGATGAATGTCTCTAAGCCTTTGAGGCGCTGAAGGTGAAACTGACCAAGGCTCCTATCATGGGGGCTCCAGATTGGAACCTACCATTTGAACTAATGTGCGATGCCAGCGACTATGCTATAGGAGTTGTCCTGGGTTAGAGAAAGGATAAATATTTCCAGCCGATATACTATGCCAGCAAAACTCTAACAGGGGCTCAAGAGAATTATACCACTACTGAGAAGGAGTTATTGGCAGTAGTGTTCACTTTTTTACAAATTCCGATCCTATCTTGTTCTTTCTAAGGTGATAGTGTATACTGACCACTCCGCATTGAGATACTTAATGACTAAGATGGATGCAAAACCCCACCACAAGGTAAGATTTTTCACAAGTTTTTGTACAGGAGCAGTGCCTAACACACTTCGAACACGCCCAGGTTTGCAACCGTGTCATCAACACCTTAAGGTTCACGATTTTCATCTATAAACGCCTTTCCCTACACTTATTTTCCACATTCACAATCACTCCTCTCTATATTGTCACCACTCCTCTCTACATTTTCGTTTTTCTCCTCTTTTGTTGGTTCCACCGAGTGAAGGGCATCTTCTATCGATCTTCAAAGATTTCTTGAGCGTGTTGTATCCAAGATGCCTAGGACTAAAACAGTGGCGCACAAGAATGCTCAGCCTCGTTCAGCTGGGGGTTCATCTAGAGCTTCAAGATGCTTATCCTCCTAACTTGAGGAGGGAGGATGAAGCTAAGTATGACACGGTGCGAGAACGGAAGGTATTTACGCCTAATGTGGTAATCGATTGGGAAGTGCTTGCTCGATATGGGTTAGTGGAACAATTTGATCAATTCTTGAACGATCCAGCTTGGAGAGCACTTCTAAGCATTGAGGAAGACGTTATGCTTCGTTGAGTTATGACTTTGTCGCCACATTCAAGCTTAGTTTCGGCCGTCATACCCAACTTGATAACGTGGTTTCCTTTTACTGCCAAGGGAGTTACCACCGTGTTGAAATGAGAGAATTTATCAAGTGCTTGGGCATTTATGACAATGAGTTTATCGACTCTGATGAGTTCTCTCAGCTTTCCCGATGCTTTTCCCAGGGGCTTATTGCAGCATAGAGTGTAGAACAGTATGGAAATGGCGGGTATGATCCATCCAAATCTAAGGGAAGCCATTTACGAGATCCTGCTGTGCGTGTGCTTCATTACTTTTTTTGCCCGTTCAACCCTGGTAGAGGTGATTCCAGGGTTTTGGAATGCTTCGGATTTGTACCAACTGGGGAGTATGACCCTAGGTCCCCGGGGTTTTTTAATGTTGGTTTTGGCAGCTGTTTGGTGTTTGAAAAAGTGTGCGATCGGGGCACACAAGGTTTTTTGTCGGCTCCTGGATTCCCCCGAATTCTGAAGAACTATGGTGTCTTTCCAACACGGGTTCCAAGGGACAGTTGGGGAAAGGAGTACCTCTCTCCCTGAGGGTTTTTGCGGAGGGGGGAGGTTTCGCATACTAGATGCATCTAAAAAACCAACAAGATTAGGAGATAAACCCGAGAAAGGTTGAGGAGCAAGAGTAAGCTCAAGAGCGGCCGTACCGAACAAAGGAGCTAAAAAGATTCTGTAAAAAATTGATTTGCTTTTGGAAGAAATTAAGAGAGAACAAGCCGGGCATTCAAAGCGGGTAAAGGGGCCCCTGAAGAGTTATTTAGTCACGGTTTATCACGAAATTGGTGAAAAATTTGGGGGTAGATTTTCCCCCCCATGGGGGTGGCTCTAGTATGAGGATGTCGTATCACAAGCTTTCTCAGGTTGTTTTGGAGGAATCGTCACTCGACGGTGCATATGACCAAAAGGGTTTTATTTTGGAGAATCCTCGGGGGCAGCTTTCATGGCACGACATGAAAGCCCCCAGTTTCTATTGCCAAATCGAGCAAAACAGCAGGATACTGAGGGGAATTTGGGTTTGATTCTTTTCGCCAATCGGGCACTATACCCCTTGCCCTCTGATGATTTACTTTAGTAGCTGTTTTCCCCGGGTGGATAGATGGGAAATTGGACCTTTGGGGATTTGGGGGCCGGGTTTTGCAAAAAAAAAAATAGCTGTTTTACTTTTGTTTTTATTGTCCTAAAATTTTTTTTGATTCTAGAAGACTGACCAAAAACCCCTAACGTTTTGAAACAGAAAATGCGATGATAGTTAGCTTTTTTTTTCAGTTGATTATTATTTTTTTTGTTTTGTTTTGTTTTTGTGAGATACAGGCTTTCAAAGTAAAAACCAACCCGTTACGTTTAGCAGGGGTTCTCATGACTTTACTTATGCGTCGCCTGACCTTTTTGTTTTAAAGGGCCGCGTTGTAAGAGAGTTTAGGGAAGTTTTCATTTTCCCTTTTTCTTTCTTTTTGCCCTTTTTTCTTTGCTTTCCCCTTTTTTCATTTCAGAGGACCCTTGGGAACAATTCTATTAAAAAAGTGTGGGGAAGGGGTTAGGGAAAAAGAAACTAGGAATAAGGGTTTTTGCAAACCCAAAAAAGTAATTTCCCCCCAAATTTTAAGGGATATTCGATGATGAATTTTGACAATCCCGGACCGTTTTGATTTGTTTAAAAACCCCCCTGGAAAAAATTTTTAAAAATTTTTTTTTCTCTTATTTTGTATTAGAGATACGTTGCTAAAATTACAAGATGAAATCCGAATGAAGTGAACTTACTTGTTATTTAACCTTTTTATTTTTATTTTGTATATAACTAATGGTAAGATTAGTAAAGATTTATCAATGATTGAGGTGTAGCATGAAATCGATGATGCTGAAATATCTTCTCGATTGTTGGAACTTATGAGAACTTGTCCTTTGGGTTTTCTTTAATCCATGTTTGCTTAAGGACAAGCAAAAGCTTAAGTGTGGGGAAATTTGATAAGAGTAAATTAATCCTTATAAATCATGGGCGTTAATGATGAATTTGTGTAGTCTTTTGAATAAAATCAATGTGGATTCGGTACTTAACAGATAAAATATATCAGTTTCAGGGTATAATACCAAAGAGAAGTAGAAAGATAACAAAAGGAGCATGATTGAAGCTTAAAAGATCAAGTTAAAGCTACTTATGGACAACATAGGGAAAGCCACGCTCGTTCATGAACCGTTGTGCACACCTGAGGATGAAAGTTGTCACTTAGAAAGAAAGCACGGCTTGTGATATGGGTGTGCTTGAAGCCGTGGTAGATGTTGCGGAGAAGTGGGAAAAGTCTAGAACTTGGCACGTTTTGTAATCTAGCCATGTTTCTAGCCGTGCACACACTGAACAAGGATGAGGAATTGCGGATTATCGACCAAAGGGAGACACGGTTAGAAATCTAGCCATGTTGGTGGGCGTTGTCAGGCGTATGTTATTCACTTTTCGAGATTCACTTAGAAAAGGAAGATACATTCGTATCTTTCCAGCTGGAAGATCCTCTGCCATTTCCTTAAAAGTATAAATAGAACAACCCTAGAGGTAGGAAAGGAGAGGCGGCACGAGAGAAACCCTAGAGACCAGAAGTTAGAAGAGTTTTCGGAATTGAAGCCAAGATCTTTGCGTTTGGATTTATTTATGGATTCAATTATTTTCTCTTTTGTTCTTTTTATTAAATTCATGAGTAGCTAATTGTTTTATACCTGATCCCTCGAGAAACCCTAATTGTCATGTAACAGATTTGTTGATGTTTCAATAATTAATCCTGATCTTTGAGTTTATTCACGTTGCAATCATGGTTTGTTCATCTTGATATGTGCGTAGTATTAGGATCGAATTAGATCTCTGTTATTAAGATTGAGAAATCGTTTAATGGAGTAGATTTGGCATGAATAAAAAGACCACTTGTAATCCTAGAGATAGGTTATAGGAGGTTTTCTGTATTGAACGAGGTCATTGTGGTCTGGTTCAATTGAGAGTCCTAGGATTTTATTGTAATCTTAATTATGTTAATTAAAGAGAGGATCTTAATTGACTTAATTAGGATTAGGGATTATTGATCTTGAGAAAGACTTAATCTAGTGTAAGAAACTCCGCAGATCAGAGATGTTGTGTATTAATCATTAGAAAGTTTGTAATTGAATAAAAGTTGCATTGAGAATTAGGGGTGAATCTTGGGTAGGGTTATGTTTAGATAATTGAATTAAATAAAGGTGTATTTGAATATCTTTACTTTGATCATTTTATTCGTTCCTTTCAGATTTAATCAGTAATTAGGATAATTGAGATCATCAATAGTGAGAAGTTAAATAGTAGGATAATCGTTAGTATAAGTACTTATAAGTCTTCGTAGGATCGATACCTGTACTCCAATGCTATACTGCTAATTGATAGGTATACTTGCTTGAGAACTGATTGTAAGCTAGGATTGAGTATAGGATTTACTTGTTAGAACAATCAGATCATCCACCAATGAATATTCTTAAAGCATAACAATAGCAATATCATAAAATTGAAGCATAACCCCTATATTCATAAATTGAAGAATTTAACCTCAATAAACTATGGATTTGCTAAATTCTGCAATTGGTTGAATTGTTAATTTTCCTCATTTTAGTTTTAATCATATGCTTGACATTTGTTTTTGATCTACTTAGATTAGATTAGTACTAATATAATCTAATACTTAGTTTAGTCTTTAATACTTTCCTTTCTCATAAAAAATATGATATTAACAAGCTATTAATTGACAAGTAAGCTTGTTATTTTCACTAATCTACAAATATTTATTGAGTGCAAGCCTAATTAGTAAGTGTGTATTGACTTTACTATTTAAAAGGAAGCTATTTTCATAATAGTGCGTGATTTATGGAAGAGTTGCAAAAACATTAGTAATAATTATTCCCACTATCATAATCGCTAGTCAATAAGAGAGTTTGGTTAGATCTAGCCTATAAGTACTTTGGGGAGTGCTGAGCCAAGTGCAATAGTTCTTATGCTTAGCCTTTTAGACGAGAAGATGACCTAAAGATTGACTACACTAATAGCTAACCATCCTAATGAATGGTTTACCTAACATAGGTTAAGGCAACTTAGCTCTCAACTTCACTAGCTAAGTGGTTAGGAGAGGTGAGTTGATTGAAGGAGCTTAAGTAGGTGTACTTGGACATTTAGTTAAGTTAAATTGGACTTGAGAGTGAGTGGTGAAGGTGCTTAGATGAATAACAAGCTGAATTGGGCTTGATCATGAGTGGCACGATGTTTTAACATAGGGAGGTCTACCTAGCAACTAGGTTAGTTGACTTAAACCTTAGTCTATCCCCTTGCCTAAGTTAAGATGATAAGGTTTTGAGTGGGCTTGATGGAGCCTTGAGTCAACCAATCTAAGTTTTGTTCTAGCTAGCTAAAATCAAGTTGAGGGAATAATTGAGTTGCAAGCTCCTTATCGTGACAATTGTGCTTCTCTTAACAATTGTCACTTGTCAATTCTGCCATTCTGATTGTTTGGTGTGTATAATGAAGTATAATTCATGTGTTTGGGACATGCAGTTGGCCAGGAAATTTTTCTGTGTTTTTGTATTATGTGATGATGTTAGTCACCTATCACATCTTTTCATAGCCTTTGAGGAACTTTTTATAAAACTTAAGAAAAATAAATCAAAATTAAAAATAATAGGTTGCGTAAATGGAAGTAAAAAGGGTTTAGTAAATGGGGGCAATAAGATCATTTGATGAAGAAAGTAAAATAGGCCACCACATGTCATTTTGACCTTTTTCCCACATTTTACACTACAGTATCCCAAAGTAAGAAAAAAACCTTAGGAGAGGAAGGTAACTACTACACTATGCGATCTAATGAAGTTACACACAATAAGTGTAACAAGCAATGATTCTTAATTGTTATTTACTTAAGTGTAATACAATTGATGGTTAAATTCTAAGAATTTCACTATAGAACAAATTGGACAATTAAAGGTTAGGACAAGACTTCGATTGTTAAAGAAAATCTCTATAACTAAGTGGTTCAATTTGGAGTAATTTAACATCTTTACATGATGTGCTCAAAAACTAAGTCCAAGCACAATCAAATGAATCAAGAAAACAAACCTCAACTCAAATACAAACCGGTCCAATGGATGACAATTTACGTGAACCCTTTTGGAATTTGATGAAAACCAAAGATCAAATGATGCAATTGCAATCCATATATGTAATCTTCACCATATAACAACAGGAATAATTGAAATCCACGTCAATCAAACCAAATGGGATTGATCAAAATCGTGACTCTAATTTCTTCTACAATTCCAATTCACGCCAACAATGAAATGATGTTGATTTCAAGTACTAAAGAACAATCAATCTTTAACAAAATAATTGTTCACAAATTGCGATCACAAATATGTCCAAGAAACTCCAAATCAACCCTAGATATGACTCACTAGAGATGAAATGAAAAAAAACAAAGAAGAATTGATATGACTCACAATTTCCCCTTGTTGCACTCGCTACAATTCCAATTCTTGGGATTGAAATTGATAAGAGAAAATGAACTAGGATGAACCTTAATTTCCACACGTTAAGTGTTTGTTTCTAATATGCAAAAATAGCCTCCTCAAACCTACTATAAGCAAGTATTTATACTTGCTACTCCTAGGGTTAGAAAATGGTCAAAATTACAAGTTTTCCACTTTTAAGGTGGCTAGTCCTAAATGAAAATTACAATAAAATGAAAGTGTCCCAAAAGAAAAAATACAACATAAAATAGTCCATACAAAGAGAAATATATAAAGAAATGAATCTTCATGATGTTGGTCTTCAAGACACTTTTGAATTAGGCCCCGTTGAGAATCCCGACTCACTCAAAGTTTTAGGTGATTTGGTATCCTGTAGGACTGATAAGTGAGCCTACTAAAATGCATTATAATCATAATGTAGAGATGTAGAAAATATATTAGTTTTCTCAAGATGAGGTTCCTTAAGCAAAATTCTCAAAACTAAATTATGGAGACCCTTAGCTCGGGCCCTAGTGATAGGTCCTGTGGGAGGCTGATTCCTATCATTACATTATATGTATCATGAATTAAGATTCAGAGATGTCCGAGCATAACTAGGGTTGAAGAAATTGAAATTTGGCAAATTGGGAAGAGAATTCACAATGGAACAATAGGGTACACGCCCATGTACCTACCTGTGTTGTTTAGAGAAGAAAAAAACAAGTTAGAAGGTTTATCGGCTAAGTACATGCCTGTGTACTTGCTTGTGTAACTGTATATAGCCAAGTACACGACTGTATACTTATGTATGTAGAAAAATGAAAGTGTATAGTAAGATACGTGGCCATAGTACATGGTCATATTCCTTACCGTGCTCATGTACATAGCCTAATGCACAATTGTGTACCTTGAAAAACCTTTGTTATTTAATTTCTTTTCTTGTGATTTGAATTTCATTTATCCTAAACAACTAGTACAACTCTAGAAACTCTACCAAAGTAAGTGAATTGATTAATAACAATTAGGTAACAAAAATTGAGTACTTAGGTGATACTTTAGACTAGTACTAAGATCAATTATTTTGTAACTTGATAGATTTTAGAGTAAGTGCTAGGCAAGGGTCAGTTGTTTTAGATATTGTCCTTTTAGGTACGTGTAAACTTGTGTGTTGTTTGTGTTTGTTAGGATAGTTAAAGAACTAAAATAATTGGTATATTAGATTTGATTAAGTTATTTGCTAATTGTGCTTGGCTTGGCCTAAAGACCTTAGAGTGGTAGAACCTTAAGGGGCACTTATTGATTGGTATATGGTGGTATCCTCTATAGAGTTGCATACTTAGATGATTTAGTAGATTTAGGAACTTATGGGTATTAAGGCTTATAGTGGCAGTTCCCAACACCATACTATATTATATCTATATACGATATGGCAGTGTCATGAGCACCCCTTTAATGTCTGAGGATAAATTAATATAATAATCTATTGTTTGATTGTTGATTTCTATATTATGCATATGATTCAAGATGTGCTAATCGTGCATGTGTGCCTATGGATTATATGTACTAGGCATTAGCTCACCTTCAAGGATCATTTCTTTTTAGCTATAAGTATAAATGACTACACTTCATATGATTAGGATCTAGGGAAACACATGAAGGATTAAAATGCCATAGCATATTTTTACTATTATGATGATTGGGTAAATATTGTCATTTGAAGTCTTAAGCATTGTTGATGTGCCTTAATTCCAAATCATAAGTACACAATACAAACGAATAATTAGCCACACAAATTGGACTAAAAAATGGCATGATGAACTTGAATTCCAATTAAGCAAAATACCAAATGGGACTATGATCAAATAAGTATGTGATTTTCAATGGAAAATCACACAATTACACTAGGATTCAATTTCAAATTGAAAAGATCAATTTTGAAAATTATAACCTTAATCCACATGAATGAACAAGTAACCACAAATTGTACCTAGATATTACTCACAAAACATAATTTGTATCTACAAAAAGGAAGATTGATATTACTCATAATCTACCCTTGTTGATTCTTGCCAATATTTCACAACAAATTAATAAGAGATCTTTGATTGCAAGGATGGAACCTCATGGCACAAAGTGTATGTTTTCTCAAATTATCAAAAAGCTCTCCCAAAAACCTTTACTAGCTTCAATTAGGGTAAAAATGTACTAAAAATTACAAAGATGCCACTAAGTGACCAATTTTCCAAAGGACTAATTACAATACAAAAATTGGTCTTCAATGTGGCCGACTCTTTAGTTTAAGTGAACACATTGTAGACTGTTGGATGTGAGTCTAAGAATGTCCCAAATTTGATCCTTAACATGTTTTACTCGCCATCGTGTTAAAACCGATAAATGTACCTATTGGAATGCACAACAATTATGTAATACAAAGTAGATACTAAATCAACATCCTCAGGATTTAGTTGTTCATAGAGGATCATTATAGCTAGATTTTGTAAAACCCTTAGCTTGGGCTCTAGTGATTGGGTTTTATGGGAATTAGATTCCCATCATCTCCTCGGGACTCAGGAAGATTTGCCCTCAAATCTGATAGGTCCTCACGAATAAACATCTATGTAAATATGGTGATAGATCTACAACCATGGTTGTTAAAATCATGAGTCAATTATACAATTCTATGAGTTTGCAATTTTATGAAGTTTTCATATAATCAAAATAGAAGAAAAATAATTTAGGTACGACTTT
>JBBMOL010001830.1:0-31851 GCA_037954665.1 Laguncularia racemosa
AAAATTTTCTCTTTTCAAAATGTAAATTTTAAAAAAGGGTAATAAAAAAGTAACCCTAAAAAAAAAACCTAACAAAAAGGGATATATACTAAAACCCCATAAAAATACATAGGGAAAAAAAAAATATAAAAAACATAAAACGGTGGGGGAAAAAAATATTACTAAAAGACGTCTTTTTTTTAAAAAACTATCCCTGGGGACACGGTCGTGCCTCCCCAGCCGTGTATAATTTGTGAAAACCATTCCCCCCAAAAACCCTACACAAAAAAACCGTGGGCCCCTGGCCGTTTTTTTTTAAAAAAGGCCGTGTATGCCCCCTTCTTTTGTGAAAATCCTGGTCAAATTTCAAAAGGCTTGGGGGGGTTCAAAAACCATGTGTAGAGGCCGTGTATGCTTCTATGGGATTTCCTGACACAACCGAGCACAAACGCTCCTGTTCTCCAGTCAGGGACAAGAGTCCATGGCCTTCCTACAACGGAAAGACCACTCGGGTTCTGTTTCCCTGGAGCTAAATTTGACCAATCCAGCGGAAGATGAGCCCTTTTATTTTCCCGTGTCATTGCAATGGCCATGGAAAATGAAATACAAGTGCCCAAATAAAACCTGTCAAATTTTTTTTTTTTGGGGGGAAAAAACCCGGGGGGGGGCCAATTCCGGCTGAGCTTGTTAAATTTAAAGCCGGACTCTTTCATTCCCTGAAATACATGAAAAATTTCATACTACAACTTGAATTTACAATGGGATCTTTAATCAACCCACAGGCACGCAAATAGCGCAATTTTGAGCGATCCAAAACACTACGAACCGCGGGAACTAATTTTGTAGCAATCACCTAGCTGGAAAGGGTTTTTGCCAGCGCAGAAAGCGTAACGAAACGAATTCGAATACGGATTGGTTTCACAACAGTAAAGAAAAAAATTTTTTTGCCAACTCTGGTTGCGAAAACCCGATAAACGGAAAAATTTCTCCTCTCAAATGTATTTCAAAGGATAATAAAACGTAACCCTAAAAAAACCCTTTAACATGGGAAATATATACTACCCTATAAAAATACATAGAAAAGGGAAAATACACATACACGGGAAAGAAATATTACTATAGACGTCTTTTTATCAACCCTTGAACACGGGTTCTTGCCTCCCAGCCGTGTATAATTCTGTAAACCCATTCCTAACCAAACACACAGCCGTGCCCCTGGCCGTGTATGGGGGGCCGGTATGCTTCTTTTGTGATTTTCCTGGTCAAAACCCCGGGCTGGGGTTCAAGCCATGTTTTAAGGCCGTGAAATGCTTCTATGGGATTTCCTATTGAATACACCCCGGGCCTCGGGCCCATGTATAGAGGCCATGTGTTTTTCCCTGGAATTTCCCCTTCACTCTTACACGGCCGGTAACAAGCCGTGTATCAGCCCAGGTCTCCTGTATCTCCATCATTCTCCCCCACCAAGGGAAAAACTCGATCCCGAGTTCTCGTCAAGATATAAGGGCGTGTCATCGGGGGGAAAAATGAAAAATCCGCAACTTTAAAAAAGTACAAGAAATTTTCATATCCTCCGGAATTGCACGACTTAGGCATTGTCGTTTATCTTGGCACAACTTCATAAGGTCCATATTTTTTGGGTTTTGAATTTTCCCATATCTCCCTAAAAGGGAAACGCTCTCTTGGGAAAGTAAACCATTACCTGATCGCCCACGGCAAAGATTTTCTTCCGTTTATGCTTACCCTTGCAGCCCCTTTGTATCGGGTATTGGCTTCCTCTATCTTTCGTTTAATTCCTTGGCAGGGGTTTTGGGGATTTTTCCCGGGCCATATGTTTAGCACCCACATCACCTACCATGTCCTTGGGTAATTTGATCAAGTCCAACGCATGTTGTGGCGTTTTGGTATATACCACTGAGAAGGGTGACCTCCCAATATTTTCGGTGGAGGGAACTATTGTAAGGGGAATTCAGCCTGACTAATCCCTAACCCCACTGCCCGGGCTTCTCACGGCAAATACTTCTGATGGGGTTTTCCCGGGAGGGTTCCGTTATTTACCTCTGTTTGACCATCTTTTTGGGGGATGAGGGGTGCGGGCTGAAATTAAAGGACGACCCAAACATATACCAGAGAGTCTTCCAAAAGTGACTAAGGAATTTGCTATCTCTTTGGGAAGTAAGGGACTTTGGGACCCCATGAAACCCGCACCATTCCCTTTTAAGGGAACAGCCCGCAATAGCCCGGCATCGCGGCCCTTTCTGCAGGGAAAAAAATGAGCCATTTGGAAAACCTGTCAACTACAACAAACTTTAAGTCAGCACCTCGTTGGGTACGAGGAAAACCAAGTAAAAGTCCATCAAAAAGTCCCCAAATGTTTGCCGGCACGGGGAAAAGGAGTAAAATAGGCCTGTTTTTGGGGTTTCCCCTTTTACACTTGGCAAATGTAGCACCTTTTTTTCCCCAATTTGAAAACACATCCTTCCTTTAAACCAGGGCCAAAAAAATCTTTTAGTAACTGCGGCTAGGGGCATATCTCTACCCATAAAGTCCCGCTAATCCACCACCGTGCAGGGTCTCGGGTAACTTTTCCCGTAAGGAAATTCAGGAATGCACAATTTAAAAACCTTTCATTAAGTATCCCTCATGGATATGATAGTTTTTCAAAGGTTCTCTGTTGGCACACTTTTTCCAATTCCCCTTTAAAATCGCTATCACCTTCATAAAGCTCCTTTAAATTTCTCAAAACCGACAATGTCCCTACTTAAAGTAAGTAGACATCTGCTCTTCTACTCAGGGCATCCGTGACCTTGTTTTGCACACCCACTTTGCATTAGTCAAAAGGAAACCTTTGTAAGAACTCAATCCACCTAGTGTGCAAAGTCCTTACTAATTCAGGTTTGACCACTCAAGTGTTTAAGAGCCCCGCAGTTTGAGTATAAGACGAACTCTTTCCCAAACAAATTGTGCTCCCATACTTTTAAAGGGGCCCCACCACGACGTAGAATTCCTTTTCATAGTAGACTAAGTTCTCCTTGCTTCACACCCAATTTTTTACATAAAAGGCGATTGGTCTTCTTTCCTGTGACAGTACTTTCACTAACTTCAACCCCACTGGCGTCGGGAATCCACCTCAAATAACTTCTCAAAATCCGGTAGCGCTAATACAGGAGCGCCCACACAATCGTTGCTTTTAAATTCATGAAGCTCGTTTCGGCTTCTTTTCCCCATTTGGGAACCCAAACCCCTTCTTCAAACACTCAGTCAAGGGGCAACGACTACACTAAAGGGTTAATGAATCTTCTGTAGAAACTAACAGGCCCCAGAAAGCTTTTTCAAAATTTTGTAACGGTTCTCGGAACAAGCCATTCTTTAATCGCTTTCACCTTTTTGTCATCCACCTTAAACCCCTTCCCCCTACTGACTACAAACCCAAGGAACAATAGTCGCCTTACATGAATGTGCAAATTCTTAAGATTAGCGAACAGTTTTTTTCCCCTTTTAGGGATAGATAACACCATTTCAAATGCTCAAAAAGTTTTTTCTTTAGACTTACTGAATACCAAATTATCATCGAAGTACACAACAATGAAACGACCTTAAAGGGTTTTTAAAACCTGGTTCATTACTCTCATGAAAAGGGGCTCGGGACATTACTAAACCAAATGGGATCACTACCACCATACAGCCCCTCCTTGGTCTTGAAAGCCGTCTTCCATTCGTCTCCAGGACGGGTCCGAATTTGGTGGGACCCACTCTGCAAAACTATCTTGGAGAAAATAGTAGCACCACTCAATTGATCCAACATATCCTCGATGCGCAGGATAGGGAATTTATACCCTATGGTAATCTTATTGATAGCTCTGCTATCAACACACATCCTCCAGCTCCCATATTTCTTGGGAGTTAACAAGGCTGGAACCGTGCACGGACTCAAACTGTCCTGGATAAACCCTTTGTCCAAGAGCTCTTAGACCTTCTCCTATAGAACTTCGGTCTCCTTAGGACTCATCCTATAATGTGGGAGGTTTGGGAGACTTGCTCCGGCACCAAGTCTATCTGGTGTTGAATGTCTCTCAGAGGGGGTAGCCCCTCAGGTAGATCATCCGGAACCACCTCCTTAAACTCCTCCAGTAGACTCTTCACTGCCTCGAGTACTTTCCCAGCAACCTCCTCCTCTCCTACTACCACATCTTTTACTATGAGGGCGTGTACCACCTGCGACTCCCTCAAGTCTTCCATCACTTCCTTCTCTGATTGAGTGACGGTTAGGAACAAACGACTTTCAACCTTCTTTCCCTTCGCGCGTCCTTCCTTTTCATGGTAACAAGGTGTACCTCACACCCTCCTTTTCCAATCTATATACATTCTCTTTGCTCGCATGCTGTGCGTCCACATCAAATTGCCATGGCCTCCCGAACAAGATGTGACAAGCATCCATGTCCACAATATCACAGAATGCTTCATCACAGTACTTTCCTATTGAGAAATGTACCTTGCATCTCTCCTTGACTTCAATCTTTTCGGCCGCTTTAATCCAACCAATGGTGTACGGATTCGGGTGCTTCTCGATAGGCAGCTGCACCTGTTTCACAACTTCCCTTCCTATGATGTTTTCGCAACTACTGCTATCTACTATTAGCTCAAATAACTTCCCCTTGATAGTACACCTTGTGCGAAACAACTGGTACCACTGTGTGATCTCTTCTTGCTTCGAGGTTAGCATCATGCGTCGAATCACATAAGTTGGTTTTGTTGCTTCTTCTTTCTCCTCATAATACTCTCCCTCTCCGTCAGGCTCACAGCAAACCTCCTCATCATCCTCCTTATCAAGGATGTTTACGCTTCTCCTCGCAGGACATTCGTTTGACCGTTGACCCGGTTGAATGCATCGGAAACATTTGCCCAAAATGGGTTTGGCGTAGGGATTACTCTGCCTCTGGGTTCCCTTATGTTCTATCGGCTTCTTTCCCTCACTTTTCTCTTCTCTCTTGGCATTGTCCTCCATAGGCTTGTATGTAGCGATTCTTCCCTTCTCAAAACCCGACTTACTTCCACTACCCACAGCTTCACCAACATATCCCTTCCTTCCTCCTCCATATCTACTCCCCTGTTCTTGCAACACTAGTTTTGCACGGAGAGCTAAATTCTTTGCCTCTACTAGAGTCCTCACCATTGTAACCCCAATTTTGTCTTTAATTTGAGCTTCAGTCCTTCCACATACTTTGCTACTTGCTGGCCTTCGCTTTCCCTCAAGTCATTCCGCTCAGCCAACCTCATGAACTCCGCCGTATACTCATGCACTGAACGTTGTCCCTGGCGGCACCACTGATATTGTTGGAACAATATCTGCTCATAGTCTGGCGGGAGGAAATCATGTTGCAGCAACTGCTTCATGCGATACCATGATCTCACCGGGTGCTTTCCTTCCCTTTGCCTCCTGCTCTGTAGCCTCTCCTACCATGCCGAGGCACCACTCTTCAACCTGCATGCCACCAACCTTACTCGACGGTCTTCGGAATCTCCATATAGTCGAAGAACCGATCCACTTCCGCAATCCAATAGAGGAAGCCTTCGATATTAAGGCTGCCACCAAACCATGGAATGTCGACCTTCAAGAGGTAGTCTCCTTCGTCTCCCTGATCATAACCTCCACGGTTCCTCCAATAGTCGCCATCTCTATGATGGTTCCCATGATAGCCATCCAATAACCACCACGTCCTCGCTGTAGTCTACTCCCATACGTATCATCACTCTCCTCGCTGGAGTCCTCATTCCCTACACGTTCCCACTTGTTCTCAACGATAGGTCGGATTATACGTCCCCCGAATTCCTCCACTGCACGTAGCGGATTCCTACCAACACCTCCTACCCTATTGGGGTCTACCACTAAGGCGTCGAAACGCTCGATCAGTTCATCAAGGCGCCATTCCATACGCCGACCTTCTGATGCATTGCGTCGAACTCTGCCTTTGGAACCCATTGATGGTTCCCTTGTAACCTTGCATCTTGAACACCGTTAAGAACACGACCGCTGTCATCGCCTTGATGAGTTGACATCTCCACATGAAATAGCCTGGCTCTGATACCAACTGACGCAGTGCGGAAAGCGTAACGAAACGAATCCGAATACGGATTGGTTTCACAGACAGCAAAGAAGAAATCTTTGTTGCCAACTCTAGTTGCGCACAACCAATAAACGGAGAAATTCTCTCTCTCAAAGTGTATTTCAAAGGATAATAAAACGTAACCCTAAAATAACCTAATATCGGTATATATACTACCCTATAAAAATACATAGAAAAGGAAATATACACGTACACGTGGAAATAAATATTACTATACACGTCTATTATCTGTCGTGTACACGACCGTGCCTCCCAGCCGTGTATAATTCTGTGAACATTCCTGACCGTACATACGGCCGTGTCCCTGGCCGTGTATGCTTCTGTGGGATATCCTGGTCGAATACACGGTCGTGCTTCAGGCCGTGTGTAGAGGCCGTGTATACTTTTGTGGGATTTCCTAATTGAATACACGGTCGTGCCTCAGGCTATGTATAGAGGTCGTATGTCTTTCTGGAAGTTCCTTTCACTCATTACACGACGTGTAACAAGCTGTGTATCAGCCCGTGTCTCCTGTATCTCCATCACTTTTGGAAATATAGGATGTAATACATGTTTTTTTTTAAATAGATAAATAAATAAATATATGTATAAATATAATAAATGGTAATGTTGTAAATAGGACAATGGGACAAAGAAAGTTTTGTCTTTTCCTAATAAGACAATATAAGGAAAAGAAACTAAGGTTTTGTCCTTTTTCTCATTGGTCAGTTTTCTATCTAAAAAACTAAAGAGGGGAGAAATAACTCTACAAAGGACTTTACGGAAAAAACCTAAAGTAGTCTAAGGAGACATCACTGCGAAGCAAAAAGGTATGATTTTATTTATTACAAGACATATTTTATTAAAGGAGACTCAACTATGAAATCATTTTGGTTGTTCATAGGAATTGAGCTTAAGGACGGATTTAACAAGCAAGAAAATTGTTGAATTTAGAGTTTCAAGCGTAATTGAACCAAGTAAGAAATTCTAATTCATATTTTTTGATGTACTTAAGCTTAAAATTAGAAAATGAAGAGATTAGATGAATTAGTGTAGAAAAATTAGGATTCAAAAAACAAATTAAGAGATACATGACCATCCAACAACGTCGTGTTGCTCCCATGTTGATTTACCAAAACAAATTGAGAGATACACGTCCATCCAACATGGTCGTGCTATCCCCTTATTAAAATAAGAAGAATACGACCTCTTAACACGATCATGTTTCGACCATGTTGAAGTCAAATCCTACTAAAAGATAGATGACCCTTAAAACGGTTGTGTACTAGCCTATGTTGAGTAACATGGCTTCTAACATGATCGTGTTAAGTGAAAGAAAGTATCATTATAAATCTAAATACCTTTTTATTTAAACCAAAGTTCCACATAACCAAGATAACTAGTGAAACCTTAGATAACCTCATAGATTAAGAGGAATTAGGAGAATTATATTACGCTTGGATTAGTACTAAGAATGATGTCCTGATGATTATATAGATATCAACTTAGCTTAAGTTTGGGACAAGCAGTACTTAAGGGTAGGATTCTAGGTACGTGTTTACTTGGTTTGTTGTATGTGATTACTAGTAGCTATCGAATGAGTTATATGTGAAATAATGAAATGTTAAGGTGTTATATGAATTACTTGGAATAATGAATTATTACAATGTTATATGAATTAAATGAGATGTATTGTTTGTGCTTGGCTCGAGCTAGGGGCCCATAGTGGCAGGTCCCTAGGGGGCATCTCGATGATTGGTATGTCGCATTGTCCCTAGTGGAGCCGTGTATCAAAATGATCTAAAGGTAGATTAGGGTTAGACGAGGCCAGCAGTGGAAGTTGTCATTAGGGTTAGACGAGGTCCGCAGAGATAGTTCCCACCAGGATAAAACTTGTGTATACCGAAGTCATGAGTACCCCTATGTGTTTATAATTAATTTTGATGTTGATGTGTGAACTTAATTGTGCATGTGTTGACGATAAATGCTATACATATGCACGTGATATTACTATGGTGTGCCATGCGCATGTGAGTGTGGTACTCACATATTAAGCTTAGGCTCACCCCCCTTCCTATATATATATATATAATATATATATATTTTAGTTGTAGGCGAAAACGATGAGCAAGTGGAATATGATGAGAAAGGAGGCTTGGTGGGGTACTATATGGATGAAACAAGAAGAAAACACTACTATTATATAGAGGAAGATTTTTTTCTAATTTGATGTTTTATTAGCCAAATTGAAGTGATAAAGATAATTGTTATTTTGAGATTTGGTTCTTATTAAATAATGAGGATTAGAAATGACTCACCTAAAAGTCATTTAATTGATTGCAGTTATAGTACCATAGTGGCCAATGTAAATGATCAGGTTTTCGAAGCATGATGGAATTTTAGTGTCTTAGCATGTTGCTTGGTAGTAATGACACGTGGCAAGCTGTGATGCTCTAAGTTCTAGGGTATTACAACTTAAGTTTTATTAGAGCTTAGATTGATGATCCCTAGAAGCTTAGGTTTTGATCAAAAGAATATAAGTAAGTAGTATCAGATCACTAGGTTTTGATGATCTTTAGAATTTAGGATGTGATCAAATAGAGATTAAGCTGATGACTCCTAGAATTAAGTAATGATTTAAAAAGTGTAGAATTCAATCAATAGAAGTTAAGTTGAAATCTTTAGAAGACTAAGTAAATGATTTATAGATCTATAAGAATGAAGAGAATGGGTAAATTAGGGAATAACTATTATGCTATATTAATCCAAATATTTTATGCAATAGTATTCTATTGAATATTCCTGTTTAATTATGTATATGTGTATGCATATGTTTGAGCTTAAGTATACATAGATGTATACTGTCACTAACTCCCTTATAAATTCTAACTTTGGAATCATTTTGCTATCTTAATTTACACAAAATGCTTATAAGAAGAAATATCATGCGGGGTTCATCTAATGTTGGATGGGGTGGAGATGCCCTAGAGGAGAGGAACCCTCAAAGACCACCTTAGCAGGAAACCCTAGAGTAATGTTATGGTGGCTCAGTTGCTAGAGACTGTAAATGCTCTAGTGGGAATATTGGCACAACAATAACAACAGGCTGTGAGACCTGTCAGGCTTGTAGAGAAAACTTATGGGCTAGAAAAATTTGTAAGACTAGCTAAGGAGTTTTACCTAAAGGTTGACGATCCAATAGAGGCTGAATATTGGATCGCTAAGATTGAAAGGACCTTTAAAGCCTTCATGGTTCCTAAAGATAGAAAAGTGAGATATGTTACTTATATGCTGAAGGGAGCAGTTGGAGATTGGTAAACCAGTATTATCTATATTGGTAGGAGCTCCTAACCAATGGTAGAGGTTTAAGGAACTCTTATATGAAAAGTACTTCCCTATTAGAATCAAAGACAAAATGGAGGCGGATTATTATCACTACCAACAGGGCAGTAGATCTGTGGAGGCATATGAAGTGGAGCTAAATCGCTTAAGCAAATTCTTACTGGAGGTGATGAGAAGAGATGATGCTTCCCGAGCTAGAAGATTTTTGAGAAGATTAGAGCCTACCATACAACATGAAGTGGGGGCTTTTCAGTTGACTAATGCAAAAGTAGTTGACAAAGCAAAATACTTGGAGTAGAGCAAAAAGAGAACTAAGGACCAACAATCCCACAGATCAGGATCAGTTTTGGGAAAAGGCCTATTTCCAGCATACCGTATGCAAATAAAGGGAAGATGTCAGTTGTATACTAGCCAAACCTATAGCTTATGTGCCTAGACCTCTTCATATTAGGCTTGCACTTTTAGCACTGCTTCCCCCTCCATAGACAGTTTGGGTATGAGGTGCCCTAGATCTTTATAAGCTCATGATCTACAATAGTGTAATTGGCTAGAAGGGGTATGCTTCTCTATGGCAAAACAGGACATACCAATAGGAGTTGCACTGAAAGGACTCCTCCCTAGACTTTCTGCTACACCTATAAGCAGAGAGTGCATAGATCATTTAAGTGTGGTGCTCAACATACTCAAGCAACTGCATCTCCACAAGCCCAATAGCCTATATGACTTGCACTTAGAGGACCACTAGGCAAAAATCAAAACGTGGGACTAAGACAGAGGACACCTGGTAGGGTGTTTACATTACAATAGTAATAGGAATGGGATGCCCATGATCAAGATACCATAATAGTGCACTGCTCATAAACTCAAATATTGCCTATATACTGTTTAACACGGGTGCAACACATTCTTGTATATCACCTGTATTTATGAATGTATGTGGATTAAAACCTATTGTATTGGAGGATGTTATGATTGTAAATACTCCTTTTGGAATAGGCGGGAAATTAGATCAAATGTGTAAAGAGGTGGAGATTGTAAAATATGGTAAGAAAATGCTAGTTGAATTGTTTGTATTAGAGATGATAGAGTTCGATCTAATTTGAGGAGTGAATTGGTTGTCTAAGTACAAAGCCACTATAGATTGTTACAATCTAGTGGTTAGGTTGATTTTCTAATGAGAAACAAATTGTATTCAAGTTAGATCCACAGAAACCTATAACTCTTCTAACATACGAGTTATAGAACAAAGGAAAAACTGTTAACCTTATTAGTAGAGACAAAACAAGTTAAAGAATTGGAAAAGGTGTGTGTAGTGAATGAGTATACAAACGTTTTTTCCTGAGAATTTGCCAAGTTTACCACCAGTTAGAGAGATAGAATTCTATATCGATCTTGTATTAGGAACGACACCCATATCTAAAGCACCATACAGAATAGCACCTATAGAACTATCTAAACTAAAAACTCAACTTCAAGAGCTTCAAGATAATTGGTTTATTAGACCAAGTGTCTAACCATGGGTGCTTTAGTGCTATTTGTTAAGAAGAAGGATGGGAGCATGAGACTGTGTATAGATTATAGGGAGCTAAACCGAGTCACAATAAAAAACAAATACCCTCTCTTTGGGATTGATGACCTATTTGATCAATTATAAGGAGCTTAAGTCTTCTCCAAAATTGACTTGGGGTATCACCAATTAAGAATTAAGAAGGAAGACATATAGAAGACTAATTTCAAAACTTGGTATAGGCATTACGAGTTTTGGGTGATGCCTTTTAGTTTGACAAACATTCCAACACCTTTCATGGACCTCATGAGTAGAGTGCTTAAAGATTGGCTAGACCAGTTTGTAATAGTTTTCATAGATGATATCCTCATCTACTCAAAAAGTAAAGAATAACATGAAGCATATCTTAGAATCGTACTAGAAAGACTCAGGGAAGAAAAACTTTATGCAAAATTCAGTAAGTGCGAATTTTGGTTGGAACAGGTATCCTTCTTAAGACATGTGATAAATAAGAAAGGAATATCAGTAGACCTTAAGAAGATAAATGTGATAAGTGACTAGCCAAGACTAAGAACTGTGATAAATGTAAGGAGTTTTCTAGGATTAGCTGGGTACTACAAACACTTCGTAGAATGATTCTCTCGGTTAGTAACTTCCTTAACTCAATTGACAAAGAAAAAGGCCAAGTTTGTATGGAGTGATAAACATGAGAGTAGCTTTACGACATTGAAGAATAAATTAATGATAGCTCCAGTGTTGGCATTACTGAAGATGGGAGAAGAATTTGAAGTATTCAATGATGTATCAAATCAAGGTTCGAGATGTGTGCTTCTGCAAAATGAGAGAGTCATTGTATATGCCTCCTACTAGCTAAAACAATATGAGAAGAATTACCCAATCCATGACCTAGAATTAGCTGTTGTGATCTTGGCACTAAAATTGTGGAGACACTATCTTTATGGGGAGAAGTGTAAAATATTTACAGATCATAAAAGTTTGAAGTATCTGTTTACCTAGAAGGAATTGAATATGAGGCAAAGGAGGTGACTAAATTGATAAATGATTATGATGTGGAAATTCATTATCACCTTGGAAAAGAAAATGTGGTTGCAGATGCTTTAAGCAGGAAGAAACACATAAATATTGCAGGATTAATCACATCTCATAGGAAAATACTAGAAGATATGGATAAGCTGAAATTGGAAGTGGTGACATAAGAAGTGGGAAATAGGTTAGCTACACTTAGTATCCAACTTAATCATATAGATTAGATTAAAACTACACAAATGGAAGATTATAAGATTCAGAAGATAAGGAACAAATTAGAACGAGGTGAAGCCACATAACTTGTGTTAAACGCTGAATGGGTAGTCAAGTATAGTAACAAATGGCATGTTCTAAATAAAATAGAATTAAAGAAGAAGATTATGAAGGAAGCCCATTACTCAGGTATATAGTACACCCAAGAAGCATAAAGATGTATAAAGATCTCAAGAACACTTACTAGTAGAAAAATATAAAACGAGAGATAGTAGAGTATGAGTCTAAGTGTCTCACTTATCAACAAATAAGAATTGAACACTAAAGACCAACTAGTAAGTTACAACCTCTTCCTATACTTAAATGGAAGTGGGAACATGCAACTATGGATTTTGTCACGGCACTCCCAAGAACAAAGGAGAAATAAGATGCAATTTGAGTGATAGTAGATAGATTGACTAAGTTTGCACATTTCTTGCCAATTAAGGTGGACTACAGACTAGGAAAGCTTACTTAAATGTATATTAGAGAGATTGTCATATTAAAACGGGTACCAACTACAATTACATTTGACAAGGATACTGGGTTTGTGAGCAGATTTTGGAAAAGTCTGCATCAAACCTTGGGAACCAAACTCCAGTTTAGTAAAGCATTTCATCCCTAGATAGATGGGCAGTCTGAAAGAACTATTTAAAATTGAAAGATTTACTACAAGCTTGTCCCTTAGATCAAGGGGATAACTAGAGTGATCATTTACCTTTAGTAAAATTTGCTTATGACAAGAATTACCAAGCTACTATACAAATGGCTCCTTATGAAGCATTATATGGTAGGAAGTGCAGATCTCCCTTAAAAACTGGGATGAAGTGGGAGAAATAGGGGTATTGGGGCTAGATACAGTACAGGAAACAATAAACAAGGTTTAAAGTAATAAGGCAACAAATTCTATTAGCCTAGAGTCGCCAGAAAAGTTATGTAGACAAATGGTGACTCTCTCTAGAGTTTCAAGTGGAGATAAAGTCTTACTAAAGATATCTCTAACCAAAGGGGTAATCAGGTTTAGACTGCGAGGTAAACTGAATCCAAGATATATGGGTTCATTCGAAATTATAGAAAGAATCAGAACAGTCACATACAGGTTAGCCCTATCGCTAAGTCTGGTCGGGCACATGACATGTTTTATGTATTGAAGTTAAGAAAATTTGTACCAAACCTAGATCAAGTGATGGCCTTAGCTTTGAAGGTACAACCAGACTTGTCATCTATAGGGAGATTTATGGGATAGTAGATACCAAGGAACAAGTTTTAATAAGAAGAAAAATCCATCATGTCAAGGTACAATGCACAAATCAAACAAAATTAGAAGTGATATGGGAATTAGAAGAAGAAATGAAAAGAAAGCATCTAGAACTCTTCTCAATTTTAGGTAACTTATGAGGACGAAAGTTTTAATAAGGGGAAGAGAGAATGTAATACACGTTTTTTTTTATAAATAAATAAATATATGTATAAATATAATAATTGGCAATGTTGTAAATAGGATAATAGGATAGAGGCAGTTTCGTCTTTTCCTAGTGGGACAATATAAGCAAAAAGAACCTAAGGTTTTGCCTTTTTTTTTCATTGGTCATTTTTCTATCTAGAAAACTAAAGAGGGATGAAAAGAACTCTATGGGAAAAACCTAAAGTAATCTAAGGAGACATCGCAATGAAGCAAAAATGTATGATATTAGTTATTACAAGACGTATTTTATTAAAGGAGACTTAACCATGAAATCATTTTGGTTATTCATAGGAATCGAGTTTAAGAATGGATTGAACAAGTATAGAAGTTGTTGAATTTGGGGTTTCAACATAATTGAACTAAGTAAGAAATTCTAATTCATATTTTAAGGATGTGCTAAGCTTAGGATTAGAAAATGAGAAGATTAGATTAATTAGTGTAGATACAACACGGTCGTGTTACCCTAGTGCTAAAATGAGAAGAACATGGCCTCCCAACACAATTGTGTTTCGATCGTGTTAAATTTAGAGAAATACGGCCTCCCAACATGGTCGTATTCCAACCATGTTGAAGCCAAATATTACTGAAAGATACATAACCCTTAAAAACGGCCGTGTACTAGCCTATGCTGAGCAACACAACCTTTAACATGGTTGTGTTAAGTAAAAGACATTACATTATAAATCTAAATACCTTTTTATTTAAACCAAAGTTCCACACAACCAAAATAGCTAGTAAAAACTTAGATAATCTCATAGATTAAGAAGAATTAAGAGAATTATATTATGCTTGGATTAGTATTAAGAATGATGTCTTGATGATTATATAGATATCTACTGAGCTTAAGTTTGGGACAAAAAGTACTTAAGGCTAGGATCTAGATATGGTTTACTTAATTTGTTATATGTGATTGCTAGGTAGTTTATTGAATGAGTTATATGTGAAATAATGAAATGTTAAGGTGTATAAACACCCCATTTTTGCCCTAGGAATGAGTAATAATCAATAATAATCGATTTTCAATTTTTTTTCAATTTTTCTCTAATTTAGCAAAAATAATGGAAAATATTCAAAAAAAATAAATAAATAGGAAAACACATCAATTTTGAAAAATGATTTCAGAAATATAATAATAAGGGATGAATAATTTTTACAAATTTTGAAATTTAAAAAAAAAAAAAAAATGGAAAAATCGCATTGCATATATGCAATTTGCGATATAAAGAAAATCGGAAATTAGGCCAGCTACTGGCTCGTGCGTGCGTATAGGGAACGTGTGAAGGCTGGAGGTCGCGAGTTCGAATCCCCCCGCGTGCGCTCGGCAAAAATTTTTCTTTCTTTTCCGGGATCTGCCACGTGGCAACGTGTGATTGGTCGAAGGAAATCACGCGTGTTGCGCGTGATCGTCTTCCTCACCTGGATAGATGCGAGAAGAAGCCGGAGCAAGTCCGACGAAGGGAATCGATCATTTGTTTTCAAATCTTCTAGATTACTGTCAAGATAAAGCCGAATCCTTAAGATAAATCAAAGAAAAACAAGAGATCAACATCAAATCGCCGGGATAAAATCAAATCTAAAAACGGAAGAAATTCGGATAGGCCGATTTGAGCTTATCCAAGAGGGTTTCCGGACGCCTATAAATAGAGGAGGAGTAGAGGAAGCCAAAATACGAATCACAATTGAGAGAAAGTGAGGAAAGAGCGCAAATCGGAGAAGAGCCCAAAACCGTGAGCACCGACCGGAGTTGAACCACCATTAGGAGGCGATTTGAGAGCGAACCACTACCACCATTGGATTTCAACACCCTCGAGAAGCTAGGATTCGACACCTCACCCGCTGCAAAAGGCCGCCAGAACACCATGAACGAGCACCCTCCGCCGCCGCATCCGACCGATCCGACTCGACCCGATTCGACTCGACCCGTGCACCAACCCGGATCCAGGTCTGGATTTTTCGGATTTTTTATTATTTTATTTAATTAATTTATTTTGTTTATTTATTTATTTCGAATTTATTTATTTATTATTTGTTTTTTTGTTAGTTATTTATTTATTGGTTTATGATTTATTTTTAATAAGTAGTAAAATGTAGAAATTAGATTTTTCTAGAATTTAATAATGTAGAAAAATAATAAATAAGAAATAAGAAAAAAAATAAAATAAATAAAATAATAAAATGTAGAAAAATAATAAAAAATATTAGGAAAAATAACAATAAAACTTTAGATTTCAAAATAGGATGATTTAACTTAGGATAAAATTTTTTCATAAAAAATCAAAAAAAATAAGAAAACTAAAATCAAAAAAAACAATAAAAAAAATTCAAAAAGAAAAAAATGAATGAGTTTAAACTTAGAAAAAATCATTTTTTCAAAAAAATAAACCCAAAAAAGGTTTTTTTCCCTAAAAATCTTTTTCAAATCAAATTTAAAAAACTTAAGTTAGATTTTTTCAAAAAAAAAATCCCAAAAATGGAAGAACATAAAGCAAAGAGATTAAAAATTAAATTCCAAACAAACTTAAATTTTTCAGAAAAGCGAACTACGACTTTTTACCCGAGTAGTAGGTACGTGGGCCCCCATTCGGGTCACCCAAAAATGAAATAAAAAAATCATTTTCTTGAAAAATTCAAAAACAAAATAAAAAAACGAAACCAATAAAACACTTTCTAAATAAGATCAATTTCGGGAGATTAGGGGGTAATGTAAGGTTTTTAATAGTTAGCCCTTTTTTTGGGACTTAGAAACTCGGGTTTTTCCCCCTTTCCTCTTTTCAAAAACAAGAAAGGAAAAAAAACGACGACTAGTGGCCCAAATTAAAGACTAATTCGTCCTTTAGTTTAAATTTCAACTTTTCCCCAACAACATTGGGGGGGCGACTCAAAAAAAAATAAAACAAAATTCCTAACCAAGTGGGGATCTCATTAGATAGCATGGGGTTTAGTCTAATGGATTAGAATGGAAATTCAAAAAATTAACTCGCGGAGGGCGATCCACTAGGGCCCAAACCATACAAGCCCCCTAAATCTTCGAATTGTTTCTTTAAAAAAAGTGTTTAAATTTTTACTCGTTACTAACTTTTCGAATTAGTTGATTCTAGTTTTTTGCTGGGGGGGTTCACATGAACTATGTTTGTGTGAGTAAGCGGTTTAACCCGGACGTCCTGAAACTTAAAAGGGGAGCCATTGTGTGGGTTTGGGGCGAAGGAGTTGTTCCCCCATTAGGGACCGTTTAGGTTACCCCACCCTATGCTTCGATAGGCCTGGATCCATTTCTTTAAAAATGGGGGACCAAAAAGCTCGGAAAATTAAAACCCAAACCTTTTGCATACATACTCATAAGGGGTTAAAATTTAAATGACGTGTAATGGTTTTTGTTTTGTTCTGGAGTTGGGAAATTTCCCTGTAATGCTTTCATATCTTGTTTTTTAATTGGCAATTTCTTTTTGTAAAATAGAGGCTAGCACTGAAATCGACCGTCTCCCCCCCGCAAAGAAATTGGGTAACAAACCTTTTGCCCCAAAATTGGAAAGGACCTTTGGTTTACCTTGTAAAACCAAAGACAGGCCTTCACCACAAAAGATGGGGCCCCCGCCTCTCAAAAAAGGAAAGGTAATTTTTGCCTTTAATCCGGGCCAGCTCCAATTATGGGAAATGGCCCCCTTTGCATTCTTATCGGGCCGCATGAGATCACCCTCCCCTAAAATACACCCATTGTACGGGATCCAACACAACCCGATAAAATCAAATTTCCCCGACCTCGAGGCCGGGCCCCCGGTCCTTCAGCAATTTTAGGCATCCTAAAACACAGTCAATAAACCCCAGCGCTGCAATGGTATTGCATACGAAGGATGATTTGGAAGCCTGCTTCATCGCCGAGAGGAAAACGGGATAGGAAGGACATATTATTGGGACCCCAAAAACTTACGACAGAGAAGGGAAACGCTTTCATTTAAACGCCTTCGCCACCAACTTTCCCCACCGGACCTTCTATATTCACTCCCGGGGCCAGAGTGTGACCCAATTTCTAGGGGGAAGTCTTACATCCCACTCTACTGGCTGAACAGACCCGGAACTTAAATTTCCCCCCAAAAGAAAGCCAGGGATTCTCCATCAAGCCTCAACCTTTCTCTGATCTGGTTTGTAAGCCACCTTAATGTTTCGGGGAACAGGGTCCGAAAAACCTTAGCCCAACAGGTGGTCTTGTAGATTCATGATAGAAAAGGTGAAGTCCCCGACACCTTACCAACCACAGTTGGGTAAGCTGTTGGGACTTTAGTGCGAAGATTTTCTATGGGACACCCAGGGGAGTTGCTGTACAAAATCATCTTGACTGCAAAACTTCCAACAGGCCCTTTTAAATCGGAACACGAGTGTTGGAACACCCAACTCAGTGGTCCACCAGTTTGGTACCGTCCCAGACATAGTTTATGGGGGCCCTCGGTAAAAACATTACCTTTGAGTATCAAGACAAACCTTTAGTACTGAGAATTTTTGCGAGCGGGCAGGGGTAAAAGCATTTTGGGGAAGCCAAATTTGAAACCCGAATGTGGACCTGGGGGAATTAGATGGCGAATGGGAAAACCCCCGACCACCGAGATTTTTGTAATCCCCCAGCTATCCCAGACGGGGGAAAAAAAGACTATGGGTTTTCCAGACGACCCAACCAAGACCAAAAAGATCAATCCAGAGACAGAAGTTACTTAGAACAGGTCAAGGCCCAAGGGGGTATATTTTTGAAGCTGTAGACATAAAAAAAACTGAAGGGCGCTTCAAGGAATCCGACCAAAGGAACGAGGCTTACAACACAATCGAAGAAATCCAAGCCAAAGCCAAAAAATTGGAACCGTCATTGTGGAATCTGAGCCCCACAACAGAAGACAAAAAGAATTTAGAAGTAGTCTTTTTGTAATTTTTATTTTAACTCCAGAATTTTAATATTAATAAAAGTGAAATTTTTCAAAATTACATTGCAATCGTTGTAAACCCTTTTTTACTTTTAGCATCCGCTGACACATAAAATCATTCGTGCATTCATTACACTAAACAAAAAAAAATGCAAATTCCAGGTATAAAAATAGTTTCCCAAGAAAACCAAAACCCCTCCTAAAGCCCATTCTCCGCCTCAAAACAAAAGGCCAACATAGGGGAAAACCGCAACAATACCAATGTGAAGCTGCCTCGACTCTAGGATCATGCCCTAGAACAAACATCCAACAATAGTTGCCTAGGTTCACCCTTAACTGAAAGCATGGGCCTCCTGCACAACACTCACCCAACCCAGGAAGAGTATTAGGGGCCAAAAAGGGAAAGAGTGGGGGACAGCCCCCGGGAATAGAAGAGATAAAATTTCCCATTTTAACTTGGCCTTTGAATATGACCAAAGGTCAACCAGGGCCCGATCTCTATGACCAAAAAAGGAGAGGGAAAGAGGCAGAGGAGAGGGAAAAGCGACTCTTCCAGCACCCCATGACAAGAAAAAAGCATTGAAGGCCATGATTTTTTTGAACGGGCTGGAATCACCAACTGCCCACATATAGAGAAAATTATCCTGAAAAGTTAAAGACCCCAAGTTTAAAAAGTAGTGGGACCGGTTGCCCCAAAAGCTCCGGCATATCCCGAAAAATGAGAAAGGGTTATGCCAATACACCGCTCTGCCTAGACTTTCCAAAACAGTTCATGGGCCCTTCAAAGTCTGGTACCCCCATTTGGGACTTCAACATTGTAACATTGGGAAAAGCTAGCCCAGCATTTATGATCAAAAATTCAATATTAAAGTCGCCCTATCGTAAGACCTGTGGATCTCCAAAAAAAAGAATCTGAGCCGTTCAAGGAGTATGCTCCGTTGGAGGGCCCAGGCCGCAGGGTAGCCATCCTGATATCGAAAAGGGAAATTGACATAAAATTTTTGTAAAATACCCTGGACAAAACCTTTTTTTTCACATTTGGTGGGGGCCATCCTCATCCAGTTTTCAGAGGTAGTGGCTGCGGGGTGTGGTTGAGAATGCCATTACCACCGGAGACTCTAAAAATGGAGCCCCTAGGTCACACCGAACAAAGGCCTGTGGGAGGAAACAGGCTAAAGAGCCCACGTCAGCACAAACCACCCCGGGGGGGTAAGGTAGAAAAATCTGGGACTCGGTGCATTCCAGACCCCGATACCCCATCCAACAACCCACGAGGGGTCATAATCAGGCCCCCAGGATCCCAAGGCAGTTCCCATAAACCCCTATACCGCTCATCGGGTCTTCCTCGGCGAGGGAAAACAACTTGTTTGTTTCGAAAATCCCCAACGATATACAACCCAAGAACTTCGATTTAAAACCCCAAAGTGTGACTCCCAAATTTGGTCAGGGGGGGGCTTTCCCCACAGATAGGTGCTGGGGCTCCGGCAAAAAAACCAAGACTTAATGAGCATGAATCATACAATTGGGGTTTTCGTAAACCCCCAACACCCATGTCAACCCCAAACCCATCCCCATCAAAAGCCCCCCATCACAAAAATCAAGGTTTTGGCTCCAAAGAACCCCCTAAAAAAAAATTAAATTTGAGAAACAGAAGAAGAACCCCACCAAGCTCCAGAAAAACCCAAAGCACACTTAAGAGAAGATGGTTAGCCGGAGACCCCAAACTTTTTGGCACCTGGGAAATCACAGGGGAATTTCAGTTTTTGGAAAACTTTCTTATACCCCCGACGAGCAAGGGCCATCTATAGGGGGACCAAATTTGGGAAAAGGGAAACAACCCGGTAAAGGGAAAGAAGGAAGACTTCAACGATCAACTCTCTCAAACCCCAGGTTTCAGTGCTAGGGGGACAATCAACTGAAGTACAAATCAAAAGAAAAAGATATGTATCAATTCCCGATTGGGCAGAGAATTACAAGGCGAAACCTTCGACTACGAGCCCTCGAACAAGAGCACCTCCTATGGTGGGGGGCACACCCCTCTAGGAAATATATGATCCAAAGTATAAAAGCCTGACAAAAGACCCACGGGGAAAAGGGGAAAAAAGGGAAAGGGCTTGCTGCATTTCGAAGATGGTTAAGGCCAGCGAATACAAATCAAAACAATTAAATAATTCCGCACGATATCACTCAGGGGCCCTTCTCAAACACCCCGACCCCCATGGGAAGCATTTTAAAGTGCTAAAAAAGATTCGGGTCCTAAAAGGGAAAGCTACAGAAAAATTGGGTCATAGCGACTCCATCTTCGCAATGGCCCAAATATCCTTCTCTTGGGAAGACTAGGAAAAAGGGAGACAAACAACAAACCACTTTTATAGTGGTCAAGTGCATGAAACCTTTGTCCCCCGGTACTTATCGACAAGGATATCCCCCAACGTTTGCCTTTGGAAAACGCTCACTTCTGGGGGTCAAATCCAAGCAACAAAAACCTTTTCCCACAGTGGTCAGAACCTTCGAGGGCAAAAAGGACATAGTGGGGGGGGTAACCGCTAGGGGAAAATTTTCCCCCACAAGTTTTCCACATCGCTTCCGGTCCTGCATCCCAAGGCTTTAAACCTGTTTTAGGAGACCCGGGTTTACATGCGCTGGACCCCCCTCAGCTCCCCAAAAGGTCAAATTCATCGCAAACAGGAGATAGTCACATATGGGCAGCGGGTTTATGCCATAATAAAGAGATTCCATACCTTAATTGGGAAAGGGTTCAAAAACCCTGGGGCTCAGATCTTAATAAGCGAACATGGAAACCCAGCAAGGAGGGTCATCATTTAAAAGAGGGGCAGCAGGGCGTTGGGGACTGGGGTAGTTCCTAGGGCCAAAAAAGCGCAAACAAAAGGTGTAAAAGGCGAAAAAGGGGGAAGCTATCACCCCCAAATGCATCCCACCTCCCAACAATTTTTCCAAAGGCAAACGTCATCAAGAGCTGGGGATAAAGAAGAGGACACAGCAAAGGGAAATCAACCCCCATACGTCCAACCCAGCATCCGCTCTGAAAAATTTGGGTTTTTTTACCTACAGTACGCTAGATTAGCTAAAAAAGTGAAAAAAATTATTTAAACAAATTTTTTGAGACTCTTGAAAATTTCAATGCGTTTGTTTTTTCTTATATACATGTTTTCATTTTACTCGATCTCCTACCATCGACATCAGGATATTTCGCGCAGGTAGAAAGTAAAAACGCTGTACGTTTCCAAAACTCGGGTCATTGTTGAAGGTATATCTTAGACCACAAAAATACAAGAAAATTGGCTAAAACATAACCAAGCGAATCTCGATCGACAGCGTGGAGACGTAAAACTAGGAACATGGGAAAAACCCTAAGAACCTCAAATGGGACCAGTTTGAGTGCCGGCAAAAAAGTAGATAACCAGCTATTACGGGAAAATCAGATTTTTTGCTTGGTCATAGGGACATGCCCCGGCAAAACCAGTCAATAGTATTTTACAAGGGGAAAGTCAAAACCCAAAAAAAAAAAAACTGAGAAATTTAGGCCTACACTTACTAAAACAAAGAAGAAGTCAAGAAACTGCTAAAAAGGGGGGTTTATTATATCCCCATACCCCGATGGGTAGCAAATATAGTCCCCGTCAGAAAAAAACAAAAGTCGCTATGCGTAGACTTTCGGGGTTAAACCAAAACCACGCCCAAAAGGGTAACTTCCCCCTACCTCATATTTTTGTTCATAGATAACACTGCGGGAAAAACCCTCTCTTCTCATTCAAGGACGGTTTTTCAGAATAACAAATAAAAAAAGGCTGAGGAAAATAAGACCAAAAGACATTTATCACAACGTGGGGACTTTTTGTTAAAAGTCATCCCCCGGGTTTAAAAAACCCGGGGCAAGAACAGAGAAACCTGGTCGCTATACCACAATATGAGCACGAGAGGTTGAAATATAGGGCACGACATGATAGCCAAATCCAAAGAAGGAGAAAGCCCTATAATATCCTGAGGAAATTGTTTAAAACGACTGAGAAAATTTCGTCAATTAAACCCAGGAAAATGTACTTTTGGGGGTCACAACGGGGGAAAATTTTTAGGGTTTTCCTAAAATTGGGGGAAGGGATTAAAATCGACCCTGACAAGGTAAATTCTATTTAAGTTTCCTTCCCCCCGCCCGTTAAAAAGTAAAAAGCTTACGGGGGAAAATTAAATTTATAGCTGTTTTATTCACAGCCAACCAACAAAGCCGGGTATTTTTCCTCTGTTGAAAAGAACGCCACAATGAATGGGGACGACGAAAAACGAAGAGGCATTCAAAACAATCAAAGATATCTTATAAAACCCGGTCTTGAAGTCCCGAAGCAAAGGGAAAACCCTTATTCTTATACCTCACTAACCATGAATCCCGGGATTGTTGGGTAAAAATGAAAGGGAAGAGAGCGTTCCAATATTAAATTGGCAAGAGTTTTACAGAGGGAACAGGGTACTCAGAGTGGGGGAAAAACATGTTGTGCCTTAAAATTTGGGGCAGCATCGGCTAAGGCAATACACCCTTTTTTACCTATCGAGCTGTTAACAAAACAGATCCCCCCTTGGGAAAAACTTGCAGAGGGAAAACCCGCCTTTATAGGGAGAATTTCTAATGGCAAAAGCTCCTACCCCAGTTGACATCACATACGTAAATCGCTCATGAAAGGGGGAAGCCTTAGCTGACCAATTGGCAAACACCCTGTGAGACAATTCCCCCAAAATACAAGCCCAATTTCCGGATGAAATATATTGATAGTGGAAGATAGGCCGGTAGAAGACTTTAGGGTGGCGAAACCCCAAAAAGGGAAATTGTTTTTCGATAGAGCGCCCAAAGTATTTTGTGGGGTTGGGGCAGTATTGTATCCCCGGGCGTATTCAATTCCTGTACAATGAGAATTTAAATTTTCCCATACAATAAAAGCAAATATGAAGCATGTTTTTTTCCTCAAAAGGCCTGCCAAAAGGAAATCTGGGAAATTTAAAGGGATATGGGAATTGCGCCATCAACAAAAAAGAGGGGGAAAATAAGTAAAGACCCCCAAACTGGGACCATATCATCAAATTGACAGACTAATTGAATAATTCAAGGCAATCACTTTCACAAAATCCCGAGAACTCAGAAACAGTTTGCGATGCAAATACCACGCTGCATCTATGTCCAATAAAAGGGGGACCGAATTCAACCGTAAAATAGACATCGAAAAACGGGCCGCCAAATGTTTAACAATTTGGAAAAGAACAGAAATAAACCCTGGTATCACGATATCAAAACCTTTCCCAAAAGGAAATACCTTGAAATGGCACAAAATGACCAAAGAAAACCCCAGAAGGTTAACAACCATTTCCCATTAATGGGTCCCCAAATTTTCAAAGGGTCACTGATACCCCCCGTTGAATGTGTGGGGAAAGATGAAGCATTTCAACAATGAAAGAAATGCAGAAAAGGGGAAAAGACCATATGAATGGGGACATGTTGGCCCCAAAAATCAGAGGGTTTTGGATTTATTTGGTTGACTATGGAAATCAGATTGATAAAATATGGGCAAGCACTGTCATTTTTGTCAATCTAAGCAAAAACCCGGGTCAAGCTCCGCCCAACGAGCTACACTTTATCGCACCTGGCCATTCCCATGTGGGGGAACGACATAAATTTGGCCCCATCACTCCGATAGCATCCAACGGCCACAATTAATGGACGATCGATTTTTCTTTTACCAAAGGGTAGAAGCTTTAAAAAACCAATTCACAAAAAGGGTAAAACCCTTCTTGAAAGGGGGCAAAATAGCCCGTTTTGGGGTTCTTGATCCCTCATCACCCACAACGGTACCAATCTCAAAAACAAATCGATTACAGGTTTATTAAAAATCCCCATAAACCACAGAAATTCAATCCCACCGACCCCAAAAGAACGGGCATAAAGCAGCTAACAAAAATACAAGAAGATCATCGAGAAAATGACAACAACTTACAAAGATTGGCATAAATGTTACCCTTTGCTTCAGGCTTTTAAAGGGCTTTAAAGAAACATTTGGGAACCCCTTTTCATTGGTATATGGTATGAAGCAGTGCTACTATTGAAGTTGAAAAACCACATTCAATCCTTGGAAACTCAGCTAACCAATCGGACTGGGAAAAGAAAGCTTGAAACAGGAATCTGATTTATGAAAGAAGGGGTTTTCCCCACTTTCATGGCCAGTGTTTCAACAAAGAAGGCCCGAGCATTTAACAAAAATGAACCTGGTATTCAAAGAGGGGGATCTGGTCTAAAAGGAAAGGGTTTTCCCGAATGCCCAAGACTCCAGAGGGAAAATTTTTCCCCAAACACGAAGGCCCTTTTGTGGTGAAAAAGGTTTTAAACAGGAGGTGCTTGTATTACCCAATGGATGCCCCGGGAATTGAGAGACCCCATTAAACAGAGCGTAAAGAGTACTATCCTTAGGAAGGAAATTGAAATTTTGCCAATGTTTATGAAAACCAAGTTCGATATAAATTCGTTGGTCAAGTTATTACTTTTTAAAAAGTAAAGTTAAAATCCCTGAATATCAAAAAAACAATTCTCATCACAACAAATATTTTCCAAATACATTACCCACCCTGGCACCCAAAGAAAGATAAAAGCTGAAATGATAAGAATCTTAATTAGTTTGTGATATAATTCAATTATTTTGAAATTTAAAATTAGCGTTTTAGGAAACATTACCGTCAAAAGAGGCCCTTTGGGATAAGAAAAGGGAGCACATCAAAATTTTCAACCCCCTGTCAAATAAAAAGAGTGAAGCAGAAGCAAACTAGCACGAAGGTTGGGGTTTTTTGTTTTATCCACGATAAATGGCAAGCATATTAAAAAAATAAATATCATATACATACATCATTTTGATCAGGGTGTAGAAAGCTATTCAAAAGCACAAAATGAGTCAGCTCATAGTGGGGATTTTTTCTAAACATTCCCAATTGGGTAGTCAGCCAAAAAGGGCACTTCCCAGATCCTTCCCAAAATCAGTTATAAAGGGAACTTTCTAGTATCATTTTTTTCATTAGGTTTGTCACCCAAGAGGGGGTTTTTCCCCAAACATCCTCTCTTAAGGGTTTCCCATAGGGGGGCCCTTTTTGAGTATCATTTTTACTTAGGATAGTTAGCCCACAGGGGCCCCTAAAAATTTTTTCCATGGTTACCCATAGGGGGCACTTTTTAACAAATTCAATTTCCCAATTTAGCAGCCCATGGGGGCACTTTCCCAAAACTTTTCTCATGGGTTTGCCCTTGGGGGGATTTGAGACAAATTCAATTCCCCGGTTAGTCAGCCCATAGGGGGGAATTTCCCCAAAAAACCTTGTTCTCAGGTCAGCCCATAAGGGGGGACTTTTTGAGACAATTCAACTCCCGGTTAGCACCATAGGGGGCCCCTTTCCAAAACCTTTTCTCATGGTAACCCAAGGGGGAAATTTTTGAGACAAATTCAATCCCAGGTTAGTTTAAACCCTAGGGGGCACTTTCCTAAAAATTTTTTCTCATGGTTTGCTCTAGGGGGGACTTTTTTAGAAAATTCAATTCCGGGTTTAAACAGCCCATAGGGGGGACTTTCCTAAAAAACCTTGTTCCAGGTCAGCCCCTAGGGGGCACTTTTGAGACAATTCAACCCAGGTTAGTCAGCCCCTAGGGGCACTTTCCCCAAAACTTGTTCTCATGGTCAGCCCAAAGGACACTTTTTGAGACAATTCAACTCCGGGGAGTCAGCCCAAGGGGGGATTTTCCTAAAAAAATTTTTCTCATGTCAGCCTAGAGGGGCACTTTTTGAGACTTTATATCATAGGGTTGTCGCCCATAGGGGCACTTTTTCCCAAAAATTTTCCTCAAGGTTTCCCATAGGGGCACTTTTTGAGGGATTCAATTCAAGGTTTCACCCTGAGGGGTACTTTCCAAAAATTCTCCCGATTAAATCAGCTCTCGGGAACTTTCGAAAATTTTCCAAAAAGTTGCTAGTCTAGCAAGACGCTCTGTTTTCGGACCCCTCATAAGGGCGCTTCGATAAATTTTTTTTCCAAGGGGGTTTCAATCCCGATAAGACCTTCCTTAATTATTTCTTTAAAATTTCCCAACAATGCTTGAGATGTGTCCTGTCGCCCAAATTTTAACCATAAAACACTTTTGGGAAAGAAAATTATCTAAAATTTTTAGGCCTTTAAACCGTGGGATTATTAGTCATGGAAAATTTTCCTACCAAAAAACCCTTTTAAAAAACCAAAATGGGGTCTTTTTTTTTGTCTTTGTAATCAATTTTTCAAACTTTTTTACAAAGGGGGGAGCTGTAAACACCCCATTTTTGCCTTGGAAAGAAAATAATCAATAAAAACAATTTTCAATTTTTTTTTTAATTTTTCCCGATTTTTCTCTAATTTAGCAAAAAAATGGAAAAAAATTCAAAAAAAAAAAAAAAATGGGAAAACACATCCAATTTTGGGGAAAAAAGATTTCAAAAATAGAATAATAAGGGTGAAAATTTTTACAAATTTTTTAAAAAATTTTAAAAAAAAAAAAAAAAAAGGAGAAAACACATTGATAATACATTTGCGATAAAGAAAACGGGAAATTTGGGGCCGCTCCGGCTCTGCTGCGTATAGGGGAAAAGGTGAAGCTGGAGGCGCATTCGAATCCCCCCGCTGCGCTCGGGAAAAATTTTTCTTTTTTTTCCCCAAACTCCACTGCAGCGTGTGATTTTCGAAGGAAATCACGCGTGTTGCGCAGTCGTTCCCACCCGACAGAGCAAGAAGAACCAGGCAAGTCCGACGAAGGTGGAAACATCAATTTTTTTTCAAATCTTTTTAGATTCTGTCAAGATAAAGCGAATCCCTTAAAAAAATCAAAGAAAAAAAAGATCAATATCAAATCGCCGAGATAAAAAACAAAACTAAAAACGGAAGAAATTCGGGGTCGGCCGGGTTTGAGCTTATCAAGAGGTTTTTCCCACGCCTATAAAAAGAGGGGGAGTAGAGAACCAAAACACGAATCACAATTTAAGAAATTGAGAAAGATGCAAAACGAGAAACCCAAAACCGCAGCACCGACCGGATTAACCCCACCAGGGGGGTGATCTGGAGGGAAACCCCACCACCATTGGATCAGCACCCCCGAGAAATAGATTAACACCTCACCCCCTGCAAAAAAAGGGCCCCCAACCCGGAAGGAGCACCCCCCGCCATCGCATCCACCAATGACCCCCCCCCGACCCAACCCGTGCACCGAAACCCGGTCCAGGGAAGTCGGATTTTTTTTAATTTTTTTTTTATTTTTTTTAATTAATTTTAAAATTTTTTTATTTATTTTTTCGAATTTATTTTTTATTTATTTATTATTGTTATTTTGTTAGTTATTTATTTTTTGGGTTTATGTTTTTTTTTTAAAAAGTAAAAAATGTAAAAATTAGATTTTTCTGAATTTAATAATGTAAAAAATAATAAATAATAAATAAAACAAAAAAAAATAAAATAAAAAATGTAAAAAAATAATAAAAAATATTGGGAAAAAATAAAAAAAAACTTTAGATTTCAAAATGGGAATAGATATTAATTAGGAAAAAATTTTTTCATAAAAAATCAAAAAAATCATAAAAAACCAAAAAAAAATCTAAAAAATCATAAAAAAATAATAAAATTAAAAAAAAAAAAATAAATGAGTTTTAATACTTAGAAAAAATCTTTTTCTCAAAAATAACCCAAAAATGGATTTTTTTTTCCCAAAAAATTTTTTTTTCAAAATAAAATTTAAAAACTTAGGTTTTAGATTTTTTCAAAAAAAACCCCAAAAAATGGTAAAAAACAAAAGAAAAAAAGGATTTTCAAAATTAAAATCACAAACAAACTTAAATTTTAAAAAAGCGAACTACGGCTTTTTTGATCCTGAGTAGTAGGTACGTGGGCACCCTTCGAGTAAACCCCAAAAAAATAAATAAAAAAAAAATCATTTTTTTTGAAATAATTCAAAAACAAATAAAGTAACAAAAACCAATGAACACATTTTAAATAAATCAATTTTTCGGGAATTTAGGGGTAACCTAAATTTTTTAAATAGTTGCCTCCTTTTTAGAAACTTGGTTCCCCCCTTTTCCTCTTTTCAAAAACGAAAAAGGAAATAACACGACTAGGGCCCAAAATTTAAAGACAAATTTTCCCCTTTTGTCTTAATTCAACATTTCCCAACAACGTAGGTGGCGACCCCAAAAAAAAAAAAAAAAAAAAACAAATTTCCTAACTAAATTTTGAGGATCTACATTGATGAGCATGGGGCTAGTCTAATCGGTTAGGGAAGGGAAAATTTAAAAATTAGACTCGACAAGGGGTTTTTATTTTCTTGAATAATGAAGTATTACAGTGTTTTAGAATTGAATGAGATGTAAAAACTAGCTTTGGGTTAGCCTAAGGGGCCCGTAGTGGCAAATCCCCAGGGACCTCATGATCCTAATCGCTTGTCCCTGGGGGAGCCCTGTAATCTAAGGAGTTAGGTTAGACGGGGCCTACAGTGGAAGCTCCCATTAAGGTTTGACAGGGCCCGCAGAGGGAGTTTCCCCCTATGATAAAACTTGGTTATTAGGTTATAAGTATCCTTTTGTTTATAATTCTTTTTGGGGGTTTGTTTTGTGAACTGAATTGTATATGTGTTAAAGTAAATTTTTCTCATATGCATGTTTTATTAATGTGTGTGTTATGTGCATATGGGGGTGGGACCCTACTAAGTTTTGCTCGCCTCAAACCCGCCACCCCTCCCCCCCTATATCTTTTTGAGCAAAAAAAATGTATGAGAAACGAGACTTGGGGGGCATATATGGATGAAACGGGAAAAAACTATAATTATGTAAAAGAAGATTTTTTTTGTAATTTATGTTTTTTTATAAATTAAGTGATAAAGAGAAAAAACTGTTATTTTGATATTTGGTTGTATTAAAAAATGAGGATTAGAAATGATTTACTGATAGTTTTTTAAAATTGATTGAAGAAATAGTATCATAGTGGCCAAGTAAATGATTATTTTTTTAAAGCATGGGATTTTAGAGCCTTAGTATGCGTTTGATTTTAGTGAACGTGGGTGTTGTGATACCTAAATTCTAAAGGTTCACGGACATAGTTTTGTGAGTATCCCCCTTAGTGTAACTAAGTTAATGGTTTGACCCCTTTTGACATATAAAGGGAACCCCTAAAAAGGGATGACTGTTGAAGCCCTTTGCAAATCCAGCCAAAGTTTTTAAAGTTTTGTACTGGTGTAATATAAAATATCCCTTTTTTTTTAAAAAAATTATTTTTTTATTTATTTTTCAAAGTAATAATTTGTAAATTTGTGCCTTTGAGTGTTAGGTAGGGATACAACCACTTCTTTTTAATTTTAAAGCCCGTGTCACCTTTTTATACAAATCAATGGTAGATTGAAGATTGAATCGATTTTGTCAAAAAAATGTTGAGATTTTAAAAATTTATGTTTAACCAATCTCAATTAGAGAGCATTAATCGATGTTTTCTAGGTAACCAGTTGCTGCAAGAGTCATGGGCAAAAATTTTTGAAAAAAATCCTTTAAAGGAATTGTGTTTATTCTTGAAAGAATTGCTATCTAATGACTGATTAGGAGAAGCATGTCAAATAGATTTTAAAATCAGTGTATTTTAACCATGGAAGTTTTTAAATTTTTAATTAAGGCAAATATTTTCTATTTTTTCTATGCACACTTAAATTCCTTGCTATGTTGGCATTCCTTGATCGAATTATTTTTACAAATTTTTATTGTAAAGAAAGTTGTACTAATTGAATAATCAATACAAACACATATTTACCCATGAAGTAAAACATGATGAATTATTGGAATCATTCTTTTTTTTATGATTACCTTCCTTGAGTAGATGAACTGATGATTTCCCAAAAAAAAAAAAAAAAAAAAAGATTTTAAACCCCATTCCCCTAGTTCTTCATCGATTATTTTACCTCAAAGCAAAGAAATGCATGGCAACCGTACAAAAATCAGCCCACTAAATGCCAAAAAAAAGCAAGAAGTTCCCCAAAAAGCCAATCGGCGAAAAGTGATTTTGTTTGGGCCACTTTAGGCACGTTTCCAGTGTTATTCTCGCATCTTCCGGTAATAAACCTACCTTTTTTTACTAAAGTTCTACCCTTTTAGGGTCTAACTCCAGATTATAAGTAACAATGTTTTAAGGGTCTCCCAATTGAAAAAATTTTGAAGAGGGAAAACCCAAAAACAGCGGAGATAAAAAGGGATGGCCCCAAAGTTTGCATTTTGTGAGGTAAAGAAATAAAAGGAAAGGGGGGAAAGGATTCTCCTTTGGAAACAAAGTAAAAATTGGCAATTTAGTGCATTGTTTGTCTTTTGGATTCGATCTTCTTGGGTCCGACCAATTTTTCTAGCAACTTGATATTTTCGGGCTTGGTCTCGATGTAATAAACCCCTGTCCCTCGGCTTCGGGCCGTGGGGTTTTTTGCACCCTTTTTCGCAGGGGGAGGAGCGCTGCTGCTGCAAATATGGGGTTTTTTCTTGTTTCTAAAAGATTTTTTGGGAAAGGGTGAAGATTGATAGTGAATGGGGGAAAAATCGGGGTTTAAAAAGATTTTTTGTGTGTTGGGGCAACACTAGTCATCCATTTAAGTAGGTAGTGTGTCAATTCAAACTTAGTAGTTGGAGTTTATGAGAACTTGTAATTTACAAATTAGGTGTGCAAACTTCCTTCATGGGCCCCTGCTGGGATTTAACCCTTCCAAAAAAATTACATTGGTATATTGTTTGACTTTAATACCTTCTTTATTTTCTCAACATGTGGGAGATATATTATGTCATAAAATATAAGAAACTGCTAATATTTTAGACGTCCCAAAACCGTGTGCCTGGGGGCAATAAACTTTATGCATCATTTAAGGATTGACAGTTAACTAAGCACGTCCTATATCGTTGGTTTTGACTTTCTGTTTAAGATTATTTAGTGCAGAATGCAATATTGTCCCAAAGTTTGCACCAAAGCAATTTTACAGACGGTTTTTTTTTTAAAATTTGGTGAGAATGATACATAATAATAATTAATATATAAGAAAAAAGATTATCAAAATTTTAAAACCCCATTATATGCATATATGTAGAGCTAAGTAGGTAAAGGAGGTTTAAAATTTGAAATCCAATTTATATTTTATCCCATAATCATATTTCAAACCCAAAAATATCCTTTTAAAACCAAAACTTT
>JBBMOL010001831.1:0-31818 GCA_037954665.1 Laguncularia racemosa
TGTTTGTTGGTTAGGGGATGGAAAAGTATTACCATGATAGCTTGTATAAAATTGGGAAAACTAAAGAGGGACAGATTAAATTTTATTATTTTTTTTAAAATATTATTCTTTTATCAAAATTTTTTTTACGTAAAGTAAAAATAATTATAAATAAAGAAAAAAATATTAAAAAATACAAAATACACAAAACAGTGAAAACTCTTAATGATATAAAAAATTAAAGACAAAAATGCTTTTCTTTTTGTTTTGACCCCATCTGTCATTTGAGCAAAATATGATTAAAAACCTGTAATCTTTGTTAAGGGGGGAAATGAAAAAAAGAAAAAAGAAAAACACACATGATTAATTTTATGTTGGTAAATTGAGGTAATTTCCCCCGGGGTAGGCTTTAAATGCCCCAACTTTGCCTTTTTGAATTTAGCCAAAAAATTTTGAAAATAGTGCTTATCCGTTTATAAAAGAAAACTACATATTGCGGGATTTTTTAAATTTTAGTATTATACCTTAGCCCCTCCTAGGAATTAATTAAAGTTTAAAATTCTTCCCCCCTCGTTGAATTTATTTAAAAAAAAAAAAAAAAACAACTTTGTTTGAGATGCTTTAAAATATTTTTTAGTCTAGGAAAATTGAAAAACCTTCAAAATACCTGGTTTTTTATATAATAAGTGACGGGTTGGAGTTTCTTGTAAACATAACTAATTTTTTTGGATACCAGAAATTCGAGGAAAAGGAATGAAATAAAAGGGGTAGAATAAAGAACAAATAAGTGTCAAAAAATATAAATGATGTCAAAATTTTAAAAAAAACCTCCAAAGGGGCGTTAAGAAAAAATTTAAACCCATATTTTCGCCAATACTAATCCTTTTTTAAAAAAAAAAAAAATTCCCTCACATCATCTAAAAAAAATTCAATAGAAAATATTTTCCTTTCAATCAATCTATTGCTTTCTACAAATCAAAAAAAAAATGAAGGGAAAACGTTTTTCAATTTTTTTCCATCGCTTCATTCATTTTCATTGAAATTAGAGTAAAACGATTTTTTTAAATTTTTATTTTTTATGTAAAAGCTCGTTTGGTAGGCTTGTTTAAAAATCAGGACGATAAGCAATTTAAATTTTGACATCAAGTTTTAAAAATTCAAAAAAAGAAAAAAAATAAACAAAAAAACAAAAAGGCTCTTTAATCTTTTTTAAAAAAAAAAACAGATTTCCTGCTTGTTGGGCCAAAATGCACATCTTCTTGGAAAGGAAACGAAAAAGAAAAAAGATTTACTTAAAGGAACGTTGGGGGTGCCATTTATGCCCTCAATATTAAGAAATTTGAGAAAACAATGAGTGCCTCATGAGGGCGACTTGATGTTTTAAAAAAACAGGAGAATTTTTAAATTATATATAAGAAAAAAAAATCTTTGATTATTTTTATTATTATTTACATGTTTGTTCATCTTAATTAATATTTTTGTATAGCATATTTTTTATATGATAATACTATCCGATTAGGGCTGTGAATGAATCTAATAATACAGTAACTTTCAATTCAAATTCAATCGAATTTAAAGTTTTATGTTGAGCTTAACTTGAAGTACTACTAAATAAATTTGAATATATGATTCATTTAAGCTTATCTATAAGAAAAAATAAATAAACAATGCCATCTCTTGCCCACATCTTTCTGAATAATATCAATGGTCCATCACTTGCAATTGGATAAACTAAAGATATAGCTTCTTTTGTGACAGCACATGTATTATTAAAATTTCACGAAGAATCCATTTTCCCGCATACCATCGTCCATTAATGTTGTACAAGAAAAAAAGAAGTTCGGCACATAGACTACCGATGACTTTTTTATAATGATAAAGGTGATGTGGAGTTACAAAGATCTGGACGAAATGGTATATTTATTTCCATTCTTTAGAAAATAAGAATCTCACGTTCTCTAAACAAGTCCCTCGTGAATATTATTTATTGGGGACCGGGATTTAATTAGATTAGGGCAGAAGTTTGTTGTCCCCTTCTCTCAGTTCCTTGTCGACAACTTTTTCAAACTCGCAAATCCCTTACTTAGACCTAATTGACCTTCAACTCATAGAAGGATATTGGACTGGAACAACAAACCAAAGAGAAACGGATCATAGATTTAATACATGAGGGGGCACATCTTGTATAATAAAAAAGGATATAATCAACTCTTAAATTACAAAGCTTTAGTAAGGGAATGAAAATCCAATACTCTATCCAAACACAAAGGGGTGGGCAACTACACTAGCTAAAACAAAAACAACATGAAAAATGAAACCGCATAATGGGAACTGAAACTAAGAAGGGGTACAAGCAGTGCTGTTGTAAAGAGATTTTGGGTGAAGGATGTGCTGGGCAATGCACCTAATGACAAGAAAAAGTGGGATGAGCTCGGAAATGCGATCCCAAATGGTGCATAGCGTGTCTTCGACGAAAGAGAATAGGTTTTTGGGACTTGGAGGGGTGGAAGAGAAAGTAAAAGAGAAGTAGGCTTTGAACAGGTTAAAGCTAAAATGAAAGAGAAATGGGGGAAAATTTTGTGTGATCATACATTCGTATTTTTAAATCGTGTTAATGGCAAAAATTTGAATAAAAATATTAATTCATAAAGTTATAATTTAATTGTGTTTGCTCGTATGATAATCATGCTTTCATATCATGTATCATGTTATGTTTATATTTTCTTTTTATAAATCGTATTCTTCGTGTATTGTGTCATGTTAGCCCTTAAAGGTTTAAAAATTTAGTATTTTTCATTTCTTTTTGGGGAAAAAAAGAGAAACAGAGAGAGGGGTGGAAGGTGCAACCAACATGCAATGGTGATTTAACTAGTGGAAAGATAATGACAAAAACAAGAAAAATAATTTATTAAACGATTTTAACAATTTTATCATAAAATGCGCGCTTTCTTTTTTGCTTGTCTTTAATTTAAAATAAGCCTATTAGAGCGATTAGAGACATCTAGATGACGATGAAGACTGTCGTGTTGAAACAAAAATTTTTATCGGTGGGCATGATTTCTAGATGTGGCATGGAAACTGCATGCATCTACAAAATGTAATAATTTAGTTATTCTTATTTGACCAAGGGAGGGATATCCAAATAAAGCCTATGGGTACCTATAAGGACAGTAAATACATAAGGCCCCGACTTATCTTAAGATGTCAAATGTTCAATATTGTTAATTGGTGCATTCCATACACAAGTTTAAGTGATCACTCAGCATAAGATCTTCATGTCTCATAAGGGTGAGTATTTCATAAGCATAAGGGTCTTTATGTTTCATAGAGTGGGTATCATCCTTGATGCTTTTTCTTCTTTTTTTTCTTTTTCCTTCGGTGGAAATACCATAATGCTGTTGGATTAACCCATTAATAAGTAAGATGACTAACGTATCCTACAAAATCTATAAGGATAAAGATGATTAAAGATAAAAGCTATCCTTTTTCTAGACTTGATTTCTTTTGCCACTAGGTGGATTTAGTCATTAGAATCCAAGGCCATGATATGATTATTTGATCAGAGATTATGATTGAGCATGATTAATCTTCTCATAGAAAACGTGGTTATGAGTTATTAAGAGTCAAACACTAGATCAAGGACATATCAATAGATTAAATATTTAATGCAAAATTCAAGTAATGGTTGTTATATGGTTCAATAGTACTCTTGTTATATTGGATAGCCATTACAAAGCTTTTATTTATGTAATTTTTGTTTGGGCCAAGGTAGTCCATAACAAATCCAATAGATCAATAGTGAGCCTTTAATTTTTTGGTCCAAACTTTTAAATTAATATTGATTATAAATCACCACTAGTAATCTTTCATAATCCAATGGGGTTTCTAGTGAAGGGCGAAAAACTTTTAGGGATTTTATTTTATTTTTGAAAACCTCATAAGGCACTAATTGAATTAAATTTTTTAAACTTTGGGTCCAGTGCATCCTTTAAAGAAGAAAGGTTATTTTTATGCTTATTGAACAGCATTTCGAATTACTCCTTTCAAGTTGCAAGTATCTATCAAGAAAATCTCAATGCAAATGGAGTTTTGTAAGCTAGGGAAGCTACCTATAGCCCAATGTTGATAGGATTTAAGGTGTGGAGTGATAGAGCCATTTATACTCAATCTTTATAGTAAAATTTGTTAAATTATTATTGATTTTATAGAAATCAAAAGGGAAATGGTACCAAATTCTATCATCGGAAAATCGGTTAAAGGGAGTCAAGATCAAATTCAAGTATTTTTAGAGAAGTCATCTACAACTTGGATCAAGAAAAGGGAATTACACCCCCCCGGAGGAAAAGCAGGGTTTTTGAGGCAGGGCCAAGGTTAAAACCCAAAGTTACACCACTGGACAAGAAGGCAAAATGGGGACTTTGAACAAGAGAGACACGGCTTAAGGCACGGCCGGGGTAGAACCCGGGATAAACCGTGCTTAAGCCGTGGGGGGAAGCTAAGGTCCAAGGAAAAAAAGGGTTAAACATAAACCAAAAGGCACCTTTAAATCTACCGGGGTGTAACCGTGGTACACACGGGACACGGGAAACTTGAAGATTATCAAAATGAAGGACTGCTTTAAATCGGGCCTTTGGTGTAACCGTGGTTCAAAAACGGGGCCGCGGTTAAAATTGAAGATTAGCACAAGGATGGCACGGCTTACCCCACCCGTTGTTGGGGCTGCCGGCAACAACCTTCACTTCCGAAATCACTTGGAAAAGAAAAGAAATTCCGACTTCTAGCAAAAGATCACATGCTACCCCCTAACAAAAAATAAAACCCAAACCCCAAAAGAGGTTAGGATAACTTTTAAACTTTGAATCTTTGGGACTTGAAAAACCCCTTGGGACATCTTGGGGTAACAAAAAACCGGGTTCATTTTTTTTTTCTTTTTTTTATTTTCGTTTTTTTGATGAACATGTTAGCAAGCACTTTTTCTACCCAAAAGGGTCATAGATTTTTAATTCTCCACAATTTGAGGTCAAAATTACTTGTATTTTATTCATTCTTTTGCTTTTGGGTTTTCATAATCTTCTAATCGTTTTTGTCTTATTATCTTTGTTGTTTGGTATAATAAGCTCTTCTACTTAATTAAAAGTTAATATATTTTTAAAACTAGAAACGTCAAACCGTAATTTTTGTTTGTTCTGTCTTAGTGCGCAAAAATGTTTGGTTAAAAAGAATATCAATTTCATGTTATGGAGGTTTGATCATTTTAAATGGGTTATCTTATAACACTGGCATGATTGGGCTCTCTAGACTTAAGCTTTGAAGATTAAATCCAAGCGCTTTCTGGGGGTTTTTTTAATCAATAAAGAAATAATCAAAGCGCTTGAAAGGGGTTATCGGGAAAGAAAAGGAGAGAAAGGTTGTTAGAGCTTTAATAACCAAAACCAATTTTTCCTAGAACAAGAATAGAGAACATTTGCACGATGATCAATTCCAAAATTTAAACCATCTTGATTCCTTTGGCTAGTTTTTAAAAAATATCTGATTTCCCTTACCTTGTTTTACTTATTTTGTTTCAAAAACCAACCCCCCCCCCCCCCCCATTTTTTTTTTTCTTTGTTCTTTTTGAATAGAAATACTTTACCAACCCGGGATTCGCCCTACTCACCACTATAGCAAATCATAAAATTTGTCTAAGAGTATTTTTTTTTTGTTGATTCGACACCCAAAAATTTTGGCACCGTTGCCGGGGATTGGTGTCAAATTTAAATTCTTTTCTTTAGACTCGTTTTTTCTCAGACAGGTGAACGTTTTTTAAAACCCCGGAATTGAAAGACTCTAAAGAGACACACAAAAAGAAAGACATCCACTAGACCCCCTTTATCCCGGGATTTTCTAATTCAAAAAAAGAGGACACAGGCAAACCAGAGAACCAAAGGGGGATTTTGCGCCCCGGGATTAAATCAAAAACCATTTTGTATTCACTCCCCCCGAACTGCCGGGGAATTTCGTTTTGAAATCTGGTTGAACTCGCTACCTATTTTTCAGGGTCTTGAGAATAAGATCCTCAAAGCATTTAAAAGAGTTCCATATAGTGGTTCTAGATAGGCCGCAAGGAATACCGACGATAAATCAAGCTACGCGTTTTCCCCATTTCCTAAGACAAAGCTAAAGATTGGTTGTTTTTTTTTGCCTCCTTTTCTTAACCACAGGGACTGAATGGTAGACTCTTCTTGGAAAAAATTTTTTCCCCCATCCAACCGCTGGATAAGAAGAGAAATTTTGGTATAAACAAAGGGCACCGGAACCTTCATGATTTTGGAAAGGTTAAAGCAATTTGTGCAAGCTCCCACAACATGGGATATCTAACAACTCCTTATCCAATACTCACGAAGGCCATTTCCATGAGAGAAGAAATGGATCTGCAAAGGGGGGGGGGGGCCATATAAAAAAAAACCCTTTGGGGCAAGCGGGGGAAATTGATCACCTTTAAGGCTCCCAAATTCGCAACAATTTGGGTATAGGCATGATGCATCTTAAAGGGAAAGGGGGTAAAGGGGGTAAATGTGTCTAACCTTGAACTCAATTTCTAATCTTACCCCTTTCAGCAGCTAGCTTTTAAATACCCAACATGAAACGTAAATTTTTGTCTGCTCCACACCCCGCCGACATGGTCCCACATGCAAAACAACCAGAACACGAAAACTTAGGCGGATTCCCAAGACAGCCAAAAAAAATAGATCCCTTTTAAAACATTTAAAATCCCGGATGGAAGACCCCCTAATTCAGATATGCAAAAACCGAAAAACTTCCAAACAATTCCAACCCAAGCCACAAAAAAAGTATCACGGGCCCCTTCCACTTCGGGTATGTCCCTTGAGGAAATTGTTAAATCATTTCCTTTAAAACAAAAAAATTTTCAAGATAGACAAACAGAGCATCCACAATTTAAAAAACAGGAAAGTAAATTTGCTTCTTCTCTAAAAATTTGGGGAAACTAAAGGGAAATTACCTTCTCAAACCGTCAAAAATCTAAAGCAAAGTGCAATGCAATTACCTTAGAAGGGAACAAATTTTGCGGGGATAAAATGGGGAGAATCACCGAACTAATCCAGTAAACTGAGAAAGAAACCCAATCCAAGCCAGCAAAAAACAGACAAAGGACCCCTCATTGAACCACCAAAGGTCATGACAACAGCACCTCCTTTCCCTTCCAGACAAAAATCCAAGAATGAACTAAAGAAAAAGAGTTTCTTGACATTTTTTCGCAAAGTTGAGGTAAACTTTCCCCTTTGCTGGATGCTTTTAAGCAAGAAACCTTTCGTTATGCAAATTTTCTAAAAGAATTGTGCACTAACAAAAGAAAGCTGAAAGGAAATGAAAAGTTTAGTTAGTTAAAAGGTTTTCAGCTTTCTTCAAAAAAGCTTCCCCCTAAAGTAAGGCCTTAGTTTACTATTCCTTGAAAAAAAGGTAACCTTGGAACACAAAAGCTATGTGGATTTGGGGCGCTTAAATTTAATGTTAGGGCCTTTAAAACTGTTTATCAATGTTTAAATTTTGGGGCCCCCTAAAGGAAACGGGCGTTATTGTCCAACTTGCTGATAGGTCCTTTTTTTATCCGAGGGAGCCCTAGAAGATGTTTAGTAAAATTTTAAGGGTTTGGGTTTTCCCCACGTTTTTTTACGGCTTGACAGGAAAATGATGATCCGAATTCATCGATGATATTTTTAGGGACCCTTTCTTAAACATCTAAAACAAAAACGAGTACATGAGGTAACCTCACTATGGAATTGATGGTAAGTGAAAAAATTTAAAAATTTTATACCATGAAAATCCAAGTGGCATCTCACCCGTTTTGTTTTTGATGTTATTGACCCATTAACACATACTACTTTTGATTTGATAGATGATGAGAGTTGAAAGTTTTACTTAATAAATCTTACTTTCAGCATTGAAAACTCTTAAGGAGAATTTTGTAATACCTCTGATTGCAACAAGATTTGGGGAGTTGGAATCATAAAACCTATCGGGTATATTGTCCAACATTCATTACCCCCTTCTAACACAAAACTTCTTCCTTCAATGTGCAGGCACCGAACTAGAATTAAAACCCCTACCCCCGAAATCAAAAATATTTTTTCTTAAGAAAAGGAGACCCTTTGCTTTTTATATCTCCAACAAGCAAGACTTTAGAAGGAAAAGTTTTCGGTGTTGGGGGAGTAAAAAGAACCATTGGAGGGCCCAAGCTAATATAAAGGACAACCCATCCACCTGAAACCCCAAAAAGTTTTGAGGCAGATAATGCAAACCTTAAAGAGAAGTTAAAGCGTCTTTTTGAACCACCTATGATGGAGGTATTTTAAGAAAGAGATTTTAAATTTTCTTGATGCAGGTATGATCACCAATTTTCCGACGAAAAGGGGGTTAAGTCCATCCAATTTTGTTCCAAAGAAAACAGGCTTAACTTGTTTGAAAACCCGGGGTGAGTTAATTTCCTCCGGGTTTTTCAAAGGAGGGGGGTTTGTGTTGATTACAGAAGTTAAATGCGTCAACTCAAAAGGACCACTTCCCCTTCCTTTTTGATAAATGCTTGAATTTTTTGGCTGGCCTTCTCACATTGTGTCTTGATGGTTATTCATTTTTTCATAAAATTCCAGGGCACCGAAAAACAAAGAAGACCACTTTCACTTGTCCATTGGGTACTTTCGTATCGAAGGATGCCTTTTGGGCTCGCAATGCCCCCCCCCAAAATCCAAAAAATATGGTTAGTATTTTTTCAATTATTGGAAATATTATAAATTTTCGGATGACTTTACCGTTTATGGAAAATTCTTTTGATTCATTTTTGACTAACCTTAAAAAATGCTTCAAAGATTTAAAGATAAAAAAAATCAAGTTTTTGAATTATAAAAAAGTCACTTTATGTTTAACAGAGTCTCTTTTTGGGCCAAAAGTACTCAAAGGGGATTTGAAGTCGATAAACTAAGGTAGAACTATTAAATTTTTACCTTACCCGAAAGGGTTTAGGGGAAATTGGTCTTTTCTTGGGGAGTGCAGGTTCTATCACGCTTCATCAAGGATTTCTCCAAATTACTCAACCCTTATGCCCGATTGCACAAAAAGAAGTGACATTTGATTTTCGATGGGGCCTGAAAACGTTTTTTGACACACGGGGGACAATTTAACTCTGCCCAATCACCCAAAACCACCCACTGGACCCTTCCCTTTGAAATCATTTGAGCGAGCACTATTCAGGGGACATTTTTTGGGCCAAAGATTTGGGGAAGCTTCTCATCCATTTAATGCTTCCAGAACTTTGGATAATCTCAATGCAACTTTTCCACAAGGGAAAAAGAACTTTTGGGCTGTTTTTTTTGCATTGAAAAATTCAGATCTATTACTTTGTACTAAAATTGTTTACTCATCATGCACCCTTTTAAAAATACCTGCCCAAAGAAGGAGGCAAACCAGACTTATTCGATGGATATTCCTCTTACAAGAGTTCACCCCTGGAGAAACGGATGGAAAGGCTTAGAAAACTTTTTTGCCGCCCACCTCTCGAATTCCTATCGTAAAGGGCCACAAAAATCCCAGAGATTTTTCCAGATATATCTCTTTTTTTTTTCAAAAGACAATTCCGGGGCAATTTGTCAATTTTTTTTGTTACTAAACACTACCAATGATTTGCTAGGGCTCAAAAAGAAAAAATTAAAAATGATGCTAAAAATTATGTATGGGATGACCCCTATTTGTGGAAACATTGTGCTGTCAAATAATAGAAGGTGTATTTCTCAAAACGATATCCCTTCTTTTTTGCAATTTTGTCACTCAATGCAGTGGGGACATTTTGCCCAAAGGACACTAAAAGTATTAGTTGGTTTGTTTTGGCCTACATTGTTTCGTGATCTTTTAAGTTTGTAAGTTTTTAACATGTCAAAAGATTGGGAACTTAGGAGAGAGATCAAATGCCACTTACCCCTATTCTTTCTTGTGAAATATTTTATATATGGGGTATTGACTTTATGGGTCCTTTTTCCCCCTTCCTTTTGGGAAGTTTAAATCCTTTTTACTGTGGTTATTTTTTGAAATGGGTGGAAGCCAAAGAACCAACTAAGATGCTAAAGTTTTTGTGGATTTTGTTAAATCTATATTTTTCTGGTTCGGGACACCAAAGGCCCTTACAGTGATCGTGCACACACTTTTTTAAAGGGTAGTGGGGAAAACCCACTAAAAAAATACAGGTCACCATCACACCTCCACCGCAAACCACCCTCAAACCAAAAGGTTGGCAGAAATCTCAAATGAGAAATCAATCTATTCTGGAAAAAAACCCTCAAACCCAACAGGGAAGGACTGACACAAGACTTGAGGGTGCATTATTTGGCCCACCGGACAGCTTACAAGACCCCAAAAGGATGTTCCTACCGTTTTAATATTTGGGAAACCCTTCATCTCCCTGTGGAGCTGGAACAAAAACTATTTTGGGGGGTAAACAAAGAAAATGCGAATGGATGAGGCGGTGAACCCCAAAAAAATTCAATTACAAGAACTTGAGGAGATTTGAAGAGAAGCTTTGGAAATACAAAAAACTACAAGGAAAAAAAAAAGATTTTCATGATCAAATGATTTCCCAAAGAATTTTTCTTAGGTCAAAAAGTATTACTTTACCATTCCGATTTAAATTTTTCCTGGCAAACACAATCACGTGGATTGGGCCCCTTTTTTTATCCAACATATTTCCCATGGTGCATTGAATCGCAAACCTTAAACTGGAAAAAAATTCAAAGTCAATGGTCACGCTTTAAACCCCTTTTTTTTGAAGGGTTTTTATTATGTAATAAGAAGAAACCAGTTTAACCCACCCCCAATATTGGGAATTTTAAGAAGGAAAATCTAGCCAAAGACTTTTAAAAAAAAGGGGCCCTTTATGGGAGGGAACCCATGTAAAAAAAAAAAAAAAAAATTTTTTTTTGCATTTGTTTTGGTTTGTTTTAGTTTTGTTTTGATTTTAGGTAGTTTTTTAACTCTTTTTATCGGCGCACAAGGATACATTCATTTTAAAGCACTTTTCCAGAGCTTTTAAGGGGGCACCCAAAACCAGGGAAGTACCAATATTTCCTTTCTCTTATTCTCAATTCCTTTATGTGTTAATTCCCCTTCAAATTTTGGGAAAAATTTGGAAATAGGGCACTTTCAAGCTAAGTGTGGGGGGGAAAGGAAATAAAAAATAGAAAAGAGAAATAACTTTTACCGAAGTTTTTTCCCCTTAAACAATTTTAAGCCAATTTTTTTTAAAATTATAGAAATCAGGATTTTACTAAAAGTTTAAAAAGCATCACAAAAGTGAAATTGACTTGTTCAAACTTTTCCCCCCACGCTTGATTTAAAAACATTTTAAAATTAAATATGAAATCCAAGAAACAAATTTTCCTTTATTTAGCTTTTGAATTTTAAGTCCAAGAGAAGTCAGTCCCTAATGAAAAATAAACAAGTTACTTCAGGTTTAAAAAGCACGTATACTCTTTAAGTTTTGTAAACAAACATAAAACTTAGGAAAAAAAAAAAAAAGAATCAAGCATAGCCATTACTCCAAAGATTTAACAATTGATTTAAAAAGTATTTAAAATTGAATGTTAGAGTGAGGAAGAGTCCGTAGGGTACTCAAAAAACCCGGGCACTTGAGTGATGACCGGGATGTTCCGACCAATGAAACCACTATAACGATAAGGGGGAAAAAGGCAAAAGTTCATGAAAAAAACGGGCAAAAACCTGTCAAAAAAGATGCTTGAATAAATCAAAAGAAAAGAATTTTAACATTCATTTAAAAAACAAAAATGATAAAAGGGAAATATCTGCAAAGAGCTTAACTTATGCTTTTACTTTTTGTTGCAAGATTTTATGTTTTCTAATGTCCAATGATTTTTTAAATTTGTTTTTTCCTTTTGGAATAATATTTACTTTTTGGAATAAAAATTCTTTTTCAAACATAGGAAAAAGTTTGTTTTGTTTAGATTAGCTATTGAATTTGTCCCTAGTATTTGATCACAGAAACCAGTTTGGTTGAATATAGACATTAAAAAACAAATCAGAATTAAAAAATAAAGATGCGGAATATGAAAAAAAAGTTTTAAAATCAAAGAAGATTTCTCAATTGATTTTAAGCAATTGCTTGAGGACAACAAGAGTTTAAATGGGGGAATTTGATAGAGCCATTTTATACTCAATTTAAGATAAATTGTGTCAAATTATTTTGTTTTTTTAGAAATCAAAAGGAAAAGGGACTTTAATTTTACACTGATAAAACAGGGTTTAAAAGGGGTCAAGGTGCAATTCAAGTAATTTTTGGAAAAAACCCCCCCCCCTCTACAACTTGATCAAGACAAGGAATTTCACCACCGGGAGAAAAAACGGGTTTTATCACGGGCCCAAGGGTTTAAACCGTTTACACAAAAGGACAAAAGGAAAAAATTTGGGCTTGAACAAAAAGACACGGCTTAAGGCACGGCCTGGGGGAACCCGGGGTAAACCTGCTTGAAGCCGGGGGAAGCAGGGTGCCAAGAGAAAAAGTTGGAACATCAAACCGATAAAAAGGGACGGCTTAAATCTACCGGGGGGTAACCGTGTAACACGGGCACGATGAAGACTTAAGAAACACGATGAAGGGACTGCTTTTAAAACTGGCCCATGTTTAACCGGTTTACACTGGGGGCGGTTTTAAGACTTAAATTTTTCACAAGGGGTGGCACGCTTACCCCCGGCCGTGTGTTGAGGCGGCCAGGGGACAATCTTCACCTTTCGAAATCTACTTTGGAAAAAGGGAAAAAAAATTTTCGTATCTTGCTAGCAAAAGATCACTGCACCCCCCAACAAATAAATAGAACCAACCCTAGAGGGTTAGATAACTTTTGAACTTTGAAACTTTGGGTCTGAAGAACCTTGGATCATCTTGGAGGCAGAGAAGCAACCGGGTTCATATGTTTCTAACTTTTAAAATTTGTTTTATTGATGAACATTGTAGCAAGCTACTTTTCTAGCCAAAGGGTCAAATGTTTAATTCCCACGAATTGTGAGGCTAATTGACTTGTATTTTTCTATTTTTTGCTTTCGGGTATTCAAATATCTTTCCCAATCGTTTTGGATTTTTAAAATTTGTTATTGGTATGAAAGGCTCTTCTACCAAATTTGCAATTAATAATTGTCAACTAGCATGCAAAACCTGATTGTTTTATTGTTCTAGTCTTTGTGACCAATAACAGTTTTTGGTTTTAAAAGAGATGATCAATTCAGTATGGGGGTGTGATCATTTTAAATAGGTTATCTTAAATTTCTGGGATAATTTGGGATCTCTCCCTAGACTTAAGCTATTGAAATTTAAAACCTAAGCCTTTTTCTAAGGGTTTTTAAAACAATAAAGAAATAACCCAAAACACTTGTCGGGGGTTATCGAGGAAGTAAGGGGAAAGTTGTTAAGGGTTGTTAAAAAACCCTAACAAATTTTTTTAGAAAAAGAATAGAGAAATTTGCATCGATGATCAATTCCTAAAAATTTAAACCATCTTTATTCCTTTGGCACTTTTTCCCAAAACTATTTTCTTACTTGTTTTACTTTTATTTGATTTACAAACCAACCCCCCCCCCCCCCCCCCCCCCCCCCCTTTTTTCCTTTTTTTTTTTTGTTCTCTTTGAATGAAATACTTTTTACCAATCCCCGTGGGTTTACCCCACCACCACTAATGCAAACAAATAATTCAGAGTAGTTTTTTTTGTTGGGTTCGACACCCATTTTGGAGAAGGGGTTAGGTAAGCTAGGGAGGAGTCTTAGGGGAAAAATTTTATTGCCTTAAACTAGTTAAAAAGGGGATCAAAAAGGCAAGTAACCTAAGGAGTGATATTTTCTTAAGGAGTTAAGGATCTAAGGGTTTAAACAGCAGATGGGGATGAAGTGAACTCAAGTATGGTGATGGTAAGAATAGATATGCTAAAACCTAAGAATTTTACAAAAATAAAATTTTTAAAGGCACAATTTTCCCATAATAAAAGCATTGTTTTATGAATCAAGGTGTTCAAAAAATTTTTAGAGGGAAAAGGGGAACCCTATCTTCTTTTATGAAATCCCCACTATTATAGAAAGATGGTGTGATGAAGCAATTTTGGGAACAGTGTTGCAAAATGAGGGAAACTTCAAAGTTGAACTAACTCAATTTTTACCGAGCAAATTTGAGAGGGAGGCTTAAGCAAAATTTAGATGGTTGGGGCATAGGCATCCATCAGGGGTTAAAATGGGAATTTTTTAAAGTTGTTGGGATTTTTGACATAAGTAACAGAATGCATTTTTACTTTCCTAATGGTCAAAAATGTAGTGCAAAAAAAGTACAAAAAATAGGGGGGGGCCTAGCCTTTTGCCAATTATGGGTTTCTACTCATTGCTTTATAGTGTTTTGGTTAGTTAACTCTTAATATGAAGGTAAAGAATGAGCCATAAACGACAAGGAGCTCAAAAAGATATAGGTCCAAGCCTTAGAGGTAAGATTATCCAAAACCTTAGAGGGAGGGCTCAGAACAAAAATGTAACCTAAAAAGAAGCTTTCCTCCCTCCTATGTAATAGGGCCCACAAGGTTTGGATTCTCCTATTCAGGATAGTTTAGCAGCCTTAAGTTTAGCTGAAGAGGAGTGGAGCCCTAGTAAGTTCAAAGCTTAGAGTTTTGAAGCAATTGGACTCTATATAAAGTGATACGGAAGATTTTGTATTTAATGTTGGTGTTAGAGTTTCACACAAACAATGAGAAATTTAATATTTTTGGTTTTTGAATTTTATAATCTTTATGGTCTTTTTGTTTATGAGAAAGAAAAAAAATTAAAAAGGAATATGGACTATTTAGATTTGTGAATATTATGCATCATAAACTAAATCGAACTGAGGTTTTCATTAATTCTTAATTGATATGACACACAATATAAAGATAACAAGGGCTTTTGTATAACTAGTTGATATCACGCATGCCAATTAAGCAAAAGAGATTGAAATAAGTCAATCGATGTTATTCATGATTGATTAGATTGATGGAAGTATGTAGAGAAGAGATTCTCAAGGAGAGGTTTCGATTGTCAAAATTCACTGCTCAATGAAAAGTCTCATAATAAAATATTTTTATGAAACCCCTAACAACCTTAGGAGCATAAGTGTCATAAAATGAAAAATAGGCTAATAACTAATATTGAAAATAAACCCAATAACTAAAAATTCTCTAAATGTAAAATAAATCTAAAAAGTAATAATGAAAATAATACTACATAAAGAAAATTAATTCATTGTTGAAAAGAACAATGTAAATAAAGAATATTAAATCTTTAATAAGCTCTTCAACCAAAGTCATGTAAATTAGCTTATCTATGCACAAATCTTTTGAAGCCAAGCTTAAAAAAATGATCCTATCATAAGAAAGTCAGCTAAGGATTGCAGAAGTTTAGTGTATGAGGAGACATTTTTGCAAGTCAAAAGATGAATACTTTAGTGGATACTGGAGAGACATATCTCTTCATTTCTATGAAGGCTATTAAGAAGCTAGGCTTAAGGCCTAATAAGGCAAGGGTTTTAACTAAGAGGAAGCCCCCACTACTAGTGTAGCTTAAGATGTTAACTTTAAACATGGGTTAATACAGAGGAAGAGTAAAATTAAAGGCAATCTCCTTAAGATTATATGCTAGTTGTTGTTATGAACTTCCTTGACCAAATAAAAGTCCAAATCATCCCATCAATTATTTACATTAATTATGGATGAAGGTAGAAATGCATGATTCTGATTAGTTATAACTTTGTTTTAAGCCTCTAATTTTTTTTAATTCCATAAAAATCCTAAAGGAACAAATCTAAAGAAATCCACTACCTATATCTTGAAGGGAATGGTCCAAAAGGCATGAGGCATGATTAAGAAGAAGAAGAAGGCTTAGGAAAAGGCACTTCAGGAGCTTCCTAACCTAAAGAAGAGGTGGCTTAGAGTGGAGAAAAAATTTAGAGAAGAAATGAGTAATTAAGGCCAAGAGGCAAATGCCAACAACTCAATAAATTACTAAAGCAAATCAAGGTAAGCTCATCGTTAAATCCTTAGGCCTAGTTATTGTTAAGCAAGGAGCTTAGACTAATAAGTATTAGGTAGAGAATATATTACTCTATAAGAGGGGAAAAAGATTACATATCTTGATCCCTTAGGAACATTCTAAAATGATCTAAAACACCAAGTCCATTTAACTAGTTAAGGTAGAAGATAAGTTTCATTATCAAGGTACAAGAAGATATTGAAGCCTTAAAGAAACTTATGGGGTGTGCCAGTTTGAGAGAGATAAGACTATAATAATCATGGCAAGAGGGATTATTAAGAGTACAAGACAAGATAATGGGAAAGAGGTAGAGAAGATCCTTTAAGGGCATTTGATACAAAGTCCAAGCCAACAATTATGCTTAAGTACATAATGTAGCGAATAGTTTACCTCTAAGTTAAGTAACCTCATAAGTCATGGTAAATTATGCAAACATTGGACACTAGTGGATTAGTTTTCAAGAGCACTTGGTGATGGAGACATCACCAATTTAGGTGGAGAGTAACATCACGAGATTTTTTCTCGAACTCATTTTCTATTTTTTCCATTTGTAATATAGATGTCCATTCTCTATTTAATGCTTCTCTCTATAATACTTGAGTTTTAAGTGTTTTGATAGAAAAACTAACTAAATCTATCAATAGTAGTTTGAAAAACTTTAAGCGTCGTCCTTGCTAGTGCTCAAACATTTCATACATGACATGATAACATGCTTGTTGATCTTTATTTTATATATGCCATGTTTCATTCTTTTTCATATTTTAAGAAGAATAGTATCTATTCTAAGTTATCAACATTTTTAATTAAACTTCACTCACATGGTATAAGGGCAACAATAAAAAAGGAAGCAAATGATTCTTCTTCTTCAAAATCCAATAAACAAGAAAGAAGATTAGTTCAATTATAAAAAATTGAGAGTCAATAACTCATTTTTTTTCCTCCTTATCACCACATTATAAATGATCAAGATTCATTAAAAAACCAAATAACACCTTAGTTAATATGATAATTTTTATTGTCACTTTAGTTAAAATGCGATAGAGTGTGCTACATTAGAGAATGATTTGATGTAATTGACTAAGATTTACTAAAAAATCATCAATATTGACAAGATAAAAGTTACAACTATGAGTGTGTATTGGTCTAAAATATATTTATTGGTAAAGAGAATACATTTACTCTAAAAGTTGTCATGAATAATATATATTCATAAACTATTGTTCATAAATAATTTATAAAACATCTTAAATACTAAAAGCTAAATTTCATAAAGTAGACTCCATATGTGGAATGCCAATTATTATCCAAACTTAAAATCTATAGATCGATCTCGAGATTTTTGTAAAAAGAAGGCTTATTATCATACAAATAAGCAATTTCGTTTAATATGGTTAAAATGTTACAAGCATCAATTTTGTAGCTAAAAATTGCAATCCATCACATATAAAGGCACCATAAAGGCTAGTTGTATCATTCTTATTACCTCCATCTCTACTTTAATAGGACCATCTTTAACATTATGTGAGGTTTAAGAAAATAGAACTTCAGTAATAACATGTCTTATCTCATATTAGTGTCTAAATAGATTCATACCTTGAAAACTTCAACTTGTAAATAGACTAATTTATAACATGACTATTTATTAATCGTACATAAAAATTTTTAAAACTCATAATTAGGGTCGGTAATGCGGGCCGAATGGGCCGGCCCGCCCGACCCGCCCCGGGCCCGCAGGTCGTCGCGAGCTGGCCCTTAGTGGCCCGCAAAGGCTAGCGGGTCAAAAAAGTCGGCCCGCCCCGCCCCGCGGGCCAATGCAGGCTAGCCCGTGACGACCCGCAAATTTATTTTTTTTTCCTTGTGTAAATAATTAAAATTATAACATGTTAAATAAAAATTTTTATTTTCCTTAGATAAACCTTTATTTCCTTTGCAAATATAATTTATATTACATATCCCCTCAATTTTTCCATTCATTTTCCTTATACAACTTCAATTTAATGTACTTACTCTAAAATCCCATTCTTGAAACGATAAAAAAAAAATAAACCTAAATCGATAATCAAGCAATTATGATAAAGTACTTTTTATTTTATTACTAATTACATAGGAAAACAAATACAATAATGAAGCAGATAAAATTACATATATAAATCAATCATCATGATACGCTCAGAATGTATATATAAAATGGGAGCGTAAATTGCAGCAAGTGCACTGGTCGTATCAAGTAATAAAGGGGTAAAAAAAAGTGTCGATTCCAAACGAGGACTACAAAGTACTAGACTTGTACTTAGCTCAAATTGATATTTAGCAATGGAAAGAAGGCTGATTTCACTATTTGATTGAAGACTAAAATAAAATGCAAATTGAAGATTTTGAGAATCTTGAACAAATAAACTTTTCAATTAAGAAGGTAGGAATTAAGAATTCACCCTAAGACAAGTTAGTCAAATTTCCATCATGCTATAATAATCCTTAATCATGTGGATATTCATACGAAATTAACAAAACCCAAATTAATCAAATTAGATTCCGCTATACAAATTAATAGAGGACTCATAATTACAATCATAAACTTTCCAGTTATATGAATGACTAATACCCCAAATCAATCTCTCCTAATCCCTTAGAGAAAATCAATTAGAAGCATTGCATTAATATTAAGATAATTTCTAACAAAAGTGACCAACTCAGCTTCCGCATATTTTAAATTTAAACTCATTATCAAGAATTTCTTATGAACCCTAAATTCCCCTTTCCGAGTCATCAATGTTCCTATAAATCTGATTCAATTAAGAAACAAAGAATTATAGCAAAAAGATTACAATATGAATATTCCAAAATGCCTAATAATTCTATGCATAACTATAATTATCTTTCTACCTAGTCTAGGGTTCATCCCCTTCCCACCAAAAGAAATTAGAACATCATGGAGATGACAACAGAAAAAACAATGATAGAAACACATGCAATACGATTCTTTGTAATTTGATAATATATTACTTAATTGCTTTAAATAATCAAAAATTTTAGAGATCACCAATCTGGTAACACAATTGTTTGAAGACCCCAAATTGCAAAACTTCCCCAAAGCTTTAAGAATCAATAACTCAATCCCCACGAATGATTCCTTCACACAATTGAATCAATTCAGGCTTGAATACAAAATTCTCCCGAAGAACTCTTTCTAGGTCGAAAAATTGGCAAAAGGTCCCCTCTCTTTGTTGCAACAAGGCTATTTTAAATCAAAGGATGGATGAGACAATTCGTCAAAAGAAGGCCGGCCCAAAGCCGATCAAAGCCATGGGCATTTAATGTAAGCCGGCTGTGAAGGCCGGCGGCCTTAGATGAAGCCGCAAATGAAGGCCGGGGGCCTTGGATGTAAAAATTAGTCCAACTTCCAATGCTTTCCATCCCAAATCTTTCTATGTGCTCCGTTTATATCTTGAATCTAAGTCCTCAAAGACCTGAATTAATCAAAATACATCTATTAAGTACCATCTTCCCATGAATTCCATAGAATCCATTGAATTTCATCAAAATCATACTATAAAATATGAGTAAAATGTGCCTTTATTCAACTTCCCCAAACACTTGAACTTTTGTTTGTCCTCAAACAAAATAAAACCAATGACGAAATCTAAAATTTAGAGTATAAAACAATGACTTTCACAAAATACAAGCATCTTTTCTTTCACGGATCATAACTTGCAATTTGGGTAACCAAACCCGGGGTTTATGTAATTAGAGTACTAAAATTTAAAAATTTAAAATATCTAATCCAAACAAAAACAAACTTATGCCCGAGTGTTTAGCAAAAGAATCTTAACTGAAAAGTAAATACCAATCTTATAAAGAAAAACACTCATTTAAACTTCACTGGCCATTAGCAAGTAAAATATCCTTCCCATCACTTTTTTGAACAAGTCACACAAATGAAAGCATATGGTATCGATTCCCTTCCTAGATTTTCTCTCTTTTTTCTTATAAGTCCCATGTACTATTAAATGGCATTCATTTAAAACTCTTCTCTTTAATATATATATAAGTTCATGTTTTTGAACTTTTGCTTCTCCCCCCTTATCGTTATAGTGAGATCACTGAGTTGGCACAACCCGGGCTCATAAACCCAAGCGACCCAGATTTAAAGGGACCCCATCGGACTCTCCCTCACTCTAGCATTCAAGTTTGGATACTTTTAACTCAATTACCGATCATTGGAGTAAGGCAACTCATTTCGTTTGAATGCTGCAACAAAAACTAAGACTTTTTTTTTTTTAAGGAGTCACTAAGCGAGGAGTTTCCCCTACCTCTTTCATCAAGTTTTGACAAGCTTTCAAAGCAACTTTCAAGATAATATGCAAGCTAATGAAGCGACTCGAAGTAGACCTGTTTATTTTTCCCCCTTAAGGATTTCGACTCACTTTAAAAAAATCCAATTCTTGAGCTAAAAACAAGGGGAATTTTTTGTATTATAGGGATCTTGCTACTTGATTTCAATTTCGTATTCCCCATCACAACAGTAGGTGAGTAAGGCACCAAGCAAATCCAAATTTTCAATTAAAAACAAAAACAGATGCTATCAGCAATACTCTTTTTAAACTATCTATTTTTTCGGTCAACAATTTTCACAAAATTTAAAAATTTTTTTTATTTTTTTTTATTATTATTGTTTTTTTTTTTTTGCCTCAAATTTGCCATATACTTGAGGACAATTATCATTCAAGTGACAGAAAAGTTCAAGCATTGGATGTCATAAGATTAAATCACAAGATTTTAAAACATCAATCATTTACTTCATTCCAATTCTATTTCCTATATGCCTTCCCACACTTACATTGAACATGCCTCACTGTTCCTAAGGCAGCTCAAAAGAAGGAAGGAATATCATTTAATATAAAAGGAAAAACTGGTACTTCCCTGGTGTCCATGTTTTGGCAGCAGTAGAAGAGAATTCCTACCATGAAATCAGTGAGAGAGTCATCTTGTCAAGATCAGCCCTATGTTCACAAACTCAAAGAGAAAAAATAAAAACATAAAGTGAATTCTATCCTAGGGTCCAGATTAACAACGGAGGATAAAAGTCTACCCAATCAATGGGTACTCAAACATGTCTATACAATCAGCAAAGCAAAATATATGAAACAAAACAAGGGGCCCTTGAGAGCCACTAAGAGCTTTAATTTTCTTGATCCTCTTCTTCTTCAGAACTCTCCTCAACAGAAGTCTCATAATGTATCTCCTCTAAAAGCTGCTGGATTGATGCAAGAAATGGCAGATTTCAACATGCTGACCAAAGTGATCCTAAACTTCTTGTTTTTTCTTATGCTCACTTGGATTTCCTCTTGATTTCCCTAATATTCTGCGTCAATTGCTCATAGTCATTAACAGGAAGAGGAAAAGAGGAAGAAGCTCCTTCAGCGGGGGGTAGTTCATGAACTCCTCCATATCAACTGGCTCTAATCTGTTGGCTATCTTCCTTTAATCCCAAGACTGAAATGGTCCAGTAGAGATTGGCTTACATGGTATGCCCTCATCACATTAGGTTGCTGAAAAAATACCCATACCCTTTAACAATGCCGTTATGAAAACCACCACAAAAGATGATTTGCGTTCGTGTATCTCCCACTTGCCTATCAAAGAAATTAGCTACCTCCACACACAACTTCAATGTGGTAACCTGAAAGCATGCCATAAAGAATAGAACATGTCAAAACTGGTCACCTTACTGTGACTGGTCTTCTTACAGCAGATTGTGTGGGCTAAGATGTGATGGACAACTTGCTCTCCATAGCAGTGAACAAGTGGCTAAGGACTTGGAGGGACAAAATCAGTAACCTTTGGGCGGATTATCTGGTACCAAAAAGTTTCAATTGTCATATTCTCAGGCCAAGTGGTGGGTAAGGGGTTCTCAGGTTCGACTCCTCAAAAAAATCCCAAAAAGAATCCAATTTGTTTTCAATTCAATGGTGTGAATTTCTCCATAGGCCGGGAAGGTCATGTAAGAATAATTCACCTTTTTGTTTATCTTAAACAGGTGGATAGACTCGAGGGTGATACCCTTAAAAGTTGGTTCTTTAATCACAAAGAGTTTGAACCAGTCTTGTCTTTAACTGCCTGCTTGATCTCTCTCCTTTCCCCATATTCTTGCATCAATCCCAATCCAAGTATTGATGATTCAAGAGTGTGGTTTTAAGTGGGCTTTTTCTTCCTTTCCTTTGGGCATATTCCAGAGTTGAAAGTAGATGTCGCTGTTGTCCGAGATGATGATCTAGCAGCCTTATGCTTTTCCTCATTGGCTGGAGCTTTTTGGGTGGCATACATGTGGAAATGGGCAAGGCCGGCCCCCCTGGAGCTTTACCGCGTCCAAAAAAACATTTTCCATCCTCAAGGCCGCCTAAAGGCCAGCGGCCTTTAGTTTTGGGAAAGGGCCCGGGCCTTGTTTAAATGAAGGCCGCCAGCTTTCCAGCGGCCTTAAATCATTTTTCCTTTTTTTTTTTTGGGAAAAAGAAAGAAAAGAAAAAAATAAAAATAAAAAATAAAAATAAATAAAATAAAAATCAAAACTATTGTATACCATTGTTCCGCATGGGCTGCCTCCCAAAAGCGCTTAGTTTATAGTCGCTGGCCCAACTTTTATGGTCCTCACGATGGATTTCTCAAATCCATAGAAGTGGTCTTTTTATAAATGTTGTACCCTTCATAAAAATGCTTGAGAAGACTACCTTTTAAACTTTAAAAGTGAGGTTATCTTCTGCTTTAAAAACTCAACGACACCATAAGGAAAAACTTTGGGTAATAACAAATGGTCCAGACCATGGGGATTTCAACTTACCTGGAAACAGCTTCAATCGAGAGTTGTACAATAAGACCTTCTGACCAGGCAAAAAAACTCTCGCTGTAAAAAGTTCCTATCATGCCATCGCTTTGCTCTTCCTTGTAAATCCTTGCATTTTCATATGCTTCCCTCTAAATCTCACCATCTGATTCAATTGGAGCAACCTCTTTTCACCTGCAGCTTACAACTCAAAGTTAAGGTATTTTTATGGCCCAGTATGCCTTGTGCTCAAGCTCTACAGGTAGGTGACATGATTTACCATAAACAATCTGTAGGGGACATTCCAATAGGGGTTTTAAAAGTTGTTCTATAAGCCCACAATGCATCATCAAGTTTTTAAAGCCCCAAACCTTTCGAGATGCATTGACATTTTTTCTCTAAGATACGCTTTATTTCCCTATTGGACACCTCAACCTGTCCACAAGTCTGTGGATGATGAAGGGTGGCAATTTTAGAGTAACTCCATATTTTGACAATAAGTTTTCAAATTTCCTGTTGCAAAAATGCGATCCCCCATCACTTTGATAGCTCAGGTCCCCCAAAATCTTGAAAATATGTTCTTTTTCAAAAATCTAATAACTACCTTAGCATCATTAGTTTGTAGAGCAACCGCTTCAAACCCATTTGGACACATAATCACAGCAAAGATATGTATTTTTTTGAAAAAGAAGGGGGAAAATGACCCATGAAGTCTATTCCCCACACTTTCAAAAAGCTCAACTACAAGAATATTGTTTTGTGGGGAATTCATGTCTTCTTGAAATATTGCCAGTTCCCTTTTGGGATTGAGCACAAGTCATAAAAGAAGTTCCTGCAATCAATGAAACAAATTGGGCCAATAAAATCCGCAAAATAAAATTTTTGCTGCTGTTCTTTCTACCCCAAAGTGACCTCCTATTTCTTTGGAGTGACTGTGCTTTTATGCTAAGCTGTTCAATTTCAGGCACACATCGTCTAATTACTGGTCAGCACAGGATTTAAACAAATACGGCTCATCCCAAAAATAATACTTCACATCATCAAAAAAATTCTTTTTTCTGTTGGAATGACAAACCATATGGTATGATTTTGCTAACCACGTAATTAACTATGTCACAAACCAAGGGAATTCATGGATGTCTTTGCATGCAAATGCTCATCAGGGAATTTTCATTAATGGGTGGTTCTAAACAATCAATTCCAAACAGGATAAATGATCAACAACCACATTTTCACTTCCCTTTTTATCCTTATCTAATCAAATTCTGCAGCAATAGAATCCAACGGGAATTAACCTGGGTTAGCATCAAAACTTAGCAAATAAATACTAAGAGGCGGCCATGACTGTGTATACTATACTTTAAAAACCTATCAAGTAAGAGCCTAAACTTGTCACAAGAAAATATCACGCTAAAGCTCTTTTTTCTGTTGGCATAGTTTTTCTGGCCTCGTTCAAGTTCTATGCATATTATAACAGAAAGATCTTACACCTCTTCTTTGCCCTAGCATTGCCCCCACGGCAAGCGCTAGCGCACACATCCTCAAATGGAAGCTCCCGTCTGGTGCAACAATCACTGTGCAGAGCTGAGCTCCTCCTTTAATATATTAATTCCCGCAAACAAATTTTCATCAAATACAAAAAAGAGAGTCTTTTTCAATAAAAATTTCACAAAAGGGCCCAGAGATTTTAGAGAAGTCCCTATAATCTCCTGTAGAGCCAATGTCCTAAGAAGTCCTGACTTTTTACTTGAAGTGGGTGGTGGCAACTTCTCTATTACTTCATTTTGCCTGTCAACTTCAATTCCCTTTTTTGACAAACCCTTTTGACCTAACACTATCCCTCTCTTCCATAAAATGGCATTTCTCCAATTTAAAAGTAGGTTAGTTTCCTTACATCTTTTGACACACAGCCTTAAATTTGTCAGACATGATTTTAAATGACTTCCCAAAAACAGAAAGTCTCCATAAATTTTTTCAATAAAATTCTCTAACATGTTAGAAAATATAGACATCATACACCTCTGAAAAGTAGCAGGTGCATTACAGAGACCAAAGGGCATTCTCCTTAAAGGCAAAAAATGCCATAGGGGCAAGTAAATGTAGTTTTTCCTAATCTTCAGAGGCTATATGAAAATTTTATTTTTACCCAGAATAACATCAAGGAAACAGTAATAATCATGCCCTGCGAGTTTTTCTAACATCTGATCAATGAAAGGTAAGGGAAAGTGTCCTTTACGGGTGGCATTTATTCAATTTCTATAATCTATGCAAACTCGCCACCCTGTCACAGTACGGGTTTGGGATCAATTCGTAGCATCGTTTTTTAACCACAGCATGGCCACCTTTTTTTAGCACTACTTGAACTGGACTAACCCATTACTATCAAAGATAGGATAAATAATACCTGCATCTGGTAGCTTAAGCACTTCCTTCTTGACTACCTCCTTGAGAGTAGGGTTGAGTCATCTCTGTGGTTAAGCTGTGGTTTGCACTCGGCCTCCATCAATATTTTTTGAGTGCAAATCAAAGGGCTAATTCCCTTTATTCCGCAAAAAGTCCACCCGATGGCTTCTTTATGTTCTCTCAGAACAGTTAAGAGCCGGTGCTCCTGATCATCTGTCAAAGAAGAAGAAACAATTACTGGCAAAGTATCATTTGTTCCAAGATAAGCATACTTTAAATGACCAGGCAAAGGTTTAAGTTTAAGCAACCGAGGGGTTTTGTCAATGACGGCATCGGTTTCTTCTCCCGGGGGTCCCCAGCTCCTCATAGTATCGAGTCTTGAATTCATAAACTGTTCAGCACGTTCTTCTTGGGCTTCATCCTCATCATCACCCAATCATCTAAATCTCTAAGAACCGACTCCACTGTGTCCACAAACCCGCATTCTCTTTCCCTGAACTCACAGGAAGCTCATCAACAATATCAATAGTGTAGCAGGATTTACAGTCATTTAAATTTCTTTGCAGCCTCAAAAAACATTAAACGTGACCTGTTCATCCATAACTCTCAAAAATAAGCTTACCTTTTCCACATCAATTAAGGCTTTACCTATTGCAAGGAACGGTCTGCCAAGGATCATGGGTACCTCTTTACCCTCCTCCACTCCAAGACTATAAAGTCCCAAATAGAAAGATGAATTTATCTACTTTCACTAGGACATTTTCCACAATCCCTCTTGGGTTTTGATGCTCCTATCAGCAGTTGCAAGGGAACATGAGTTCCCTTGCACTCTCCAAGTCCCAATTTCCTAAAAATAGATAGGGGACATTAAATTTATACTTGCACCAGAGTCAATAAGAACTTTATCAAAATGAAAATTGCCTATGGTGCAAGGAACAGTAAAACTCCCCGATCCTTTGTTTTCTTGGAAAATTAGTTTAAAACATTTTGTAAGATCATTGAACATTCCCCTGTAAGCATCCCCTGGTTCATTCCCCTCAATCTTCCTCTTCTTTGTAAGTAAATCCTTCATGAACCTAGCATATGAATTTGGGATCTGCTGAAGTGCTTCTGCAAATGGGGTGTTGATTTTTTCAGCTTCTTGAAGACATCAAGGAATTGCAAATTGGGCATCCACTGTTGTTACTTCAATCTTCCTGGAAAAGGTATAGGGGGAACAAAAGGTTTTACCTGTGATGATTTTTGCTTTGTTTCCTCTACCTTTTCGTCCCTTTATCGTCTCTGAACTCTCTGCTGTGGTTTTTATCTTGTGTGTCAACTTTCTCCAACTCCCTACCACTCCTCAACATTATTGCATTGATACCTTTGAGGTTCTCCTCAGTTTTGCTGGCAAAGACCCAGATGGCTATTGGGTCAAAATGCTGAGAGATTTGGCTAATCTGACCCTCTAGATTCCTAATTGGCTTTTTTGATTCGGCAGCATGGTATCTGTCTTTTGCATGTAGCTCAACGTGAGCTCTTCCATCTTTGATTGACTCTGTTTGGGCGGAGCATTGGGGCAGGACCTGTTTTCTGAAATCCAGGTGGCGGCTTGAGTGTGTTGTTGTCGTTCCTCCATGAAAAATTTGGGTGATTACGCCACCCTGGATTATATATGTTGGAGTAGGGTCCTTGGTTGTTCCGCTGAAAATTGTTGACAAAATTCACCTGTTCACCACTAGATGAAGCGAAGCATTCCCTGACATACACTCAAATGTCGAATGCGGGCCTGAACACATCTCATAAAAAGCAACCTGGTTAGTGTGAAAGGATTGAGTGGGAAGTGAGTTTACTTACCTGAGTGGTGAGAGCTGATATTTGTGCAGTTAAACTATACGATAGTCTCTCTCTCATCAACAGATGCCACTCTGGACTTGTTCCCTCATTCTGCCAATTGTGAGCGCTAGAGGCCATCTCCTCTATCAAAGCACTCACTTTAACATAACTCTTCCCCATGAGTGCACCTCCTGAAGCCGGGACTACTAGTGACCTCAATGTCTCATCTAAACTGAGATAGAAAATCTCAATAAGAAGATTGTCTGGCAGCCCATGGTAGGGGCACTTCCTGATTGCCTCTTTGAATCTCTCCTACGCCTCATAGAGTGATTCACCACTAAACTTGTGAAGTTTGTGATATCACTTCAGCTTTACAGTTCTGGGTTGGGGGAAAAATCTCTTTAAAAATTTTGTTGAGAGGTCAGCCCCAAATATGATGGCTCCTGTGGTAGTGAATGAAACCAAGCTCGAGCTTATCCCTTAGTGAAGAAAGGGAAAAGCTGTAAATTTATGACATCGTCTGCAACATTGTTCATCTTCACTGTGTTGCAGTATTGGGGGAATACAGCTATATATCATCAGGACTCTCATTTGGGTACCCTCCAAATTGATTTGATGAACCATCTGAATGAGTGACGGCTTCGGTTTGAAGTTGTTGGCTTGAATAGCAGGCCTCCTTATCGCTGAACCTGCAACAACAGGTACAGTATAATCTCTAAGAGCTCTATGATGGCCTTGTATCTGATCATTGTCGTTTCCTTGCCATCTCGATTTCTTGTGCTACCCTTCTGTCTCTGTTTTCTCTTCTCAACCTATGAAAGGTGCGTCAATTCATGATCAAACGTAACGATTTAGCACTTAGACTCCTGCGCATAGAAAAACTGCAGAGAGAAAAAACACCAAAGTAAACCGTAAAATGCGCCTAAATTACCAACAGAAAATAAAAGGTCTAATATTTATAAGTCCCCGGCAATGGCGCCAAAAACTTGATACGCTCAGAATGTATAAATAAAATGGGAGCGTAAATTGCAGCAAGTGCACTGGTCTATCAAGTAATAAAATGGTAAAAAAAAATGTCGATTCCACGAAGACTACAAAGTACTAGACTTGTAAAATAGCTCAAATTGATATTTAGGCAATGGAAAGAAGGTTGATTTCACTATTTGATTGAAGACTAAAATAAAATGCAAATTGATGATTTTGAGAATCTTAAACAAAAAACTTTCAATTAAGAAGGTAGGAATTAATAATTCACCCTAGACAAGTTAGCCCAAAATTTCCATCATGCTATAATAATCCTTAATCATGTGGATATTCATACAAATAACAAAACCCAAATTAATCTATTAGCTTCCGCTATACAAATTAATAGAGGACTCATATTTACAATCATAAACTTTCCCCAAATTTTATGAATGACTAATACCCCAAATCAATCTCTCCTAATCCCTTAGAGAAAAATCAATTAGAAGCATTGCATTAATATTAAGATAATTTCTAACAAAAGGACTAGCTCAGCTTCCGCATATGTTAATTACTCATTATCAAAAATTTCTTATGAACCCTAATTCCCCTTCCGATCATCAACTTCCTATAAATCTGATTCAATTAAGAAACAAAGAAATTTTAGCAAAAAGATTACAATATGAATATTCCACATGCCTAATAATTCTATAGCATAACATAATTATCATTCTACCAGTCTAGGTTTCATCCCCTTCCCACCAAAAGAAATTAGAACATCATGGAGATGACAACAGAATAACAATTGATAGAAGCACATGCAATACGATTCATTGTAATTGATAAAAATATTACTCAATTGCATAAATAATCAACCCAATTTAGAGATCACCAATCTGGTAACACAATTGTTTGAAGATTTCCCCAATTGCAAAACTTCCCCAAAGCTTTAAGAATCAATAACTCAATCCCCACGAATGATTCCTCTCCACTCAATTGAATCCATTCAAGCTTGAATACAAAATTTCCCGAAGAAAATTTTCTAGGTCGAAAAATTGGCAAAAGGTCTCCTCTCTTTTGTTACAACAAGGCTATTTATTCAAAGGATGAATGAGACAATTCGTCAGAAAGAAGGCCGGCCTAAAGCCGGGTCAAAACCAACGGCATTTAATGTAAGCCGGCTGTGAAGGCGCGGCCTTGGATGTAAGCCGGCTGTGAAGGCCAAACGGCCTTGGATGTAAAAATTAGTCCAACTTCCAATACTTTCCCATGCCATCTTTCTATGTGCTCCGCTTATATCTTGAATCTAAGTCCTCAAAGACCTGAATAAAAACAAAATACATCTATTAAAGTACCATCCTCCCATGAATTCCAAAAGAATCCATTTAATTTCATCATAAATCATACTATAAAATATGAGTAAAATGTGCCTTTAACAATCACATCAGTCATTACTATCATAATCATCAATAACTAAATTGGAGTCTCCTTTTGATGAAGTAGTCGCACTCCCACCCACACTCCCATTGTCTTCTTCCCTTTATCTACAATTTATGAGATTACACATATAATTAGGAATATATTATATTAGGAACAATACATTAAAAGAAAATATTAAGAATAGCACCAAAAAAAATTACCTTCACATGCAAATCCTTTTGACCAATTCGTGTACAAATGAAGCTTCTACATTGGCTGGAAGCATAAACTGATGATACTTATTAAGTACACGAGCGCCGATAACTAAAAGCTGACTCCGACGCTACAGTAGTAATTGGAATGCTAAGCACATCGGAAGCCATGATAGATAAATCAGGATATCTCTAGCTTTGACTCTTCCAATGTTGTAACACATCCAATTCTGAGTAGAAGTCCATATCCATTACTGCTCATCTAGATAAATATCTAAAAAGATTTACCAGAACTTTGTACTTCTACTTGATGGTATCGGAATTCCTACATTATTAAGAAAAAACTATTTACATACTAATATATATTACCAAAAAAATAATTGAGGAAATAAAAAATTATTAAACTTACCACTAATGTAGCAAAATCAATCTCCAAGCCCTTTTCCAGTCTATGTGTCGCTGCTCCCTTACTGCTGCTACCTCCAGATGTGTCTTGTGTTTGAGAAGATGATCTAACCCGATTGCTTCTACTTCTAGATAGTGATCTTGTTTGCTCTTCTCATATTCTCCATAAAGTTTATATAACTTGCTTTTATATGAGCCATCTTCTCTTCACAAGTGAGGGGATCAAGTTTATTAAAACAGAAGTTCAAAAAATCAAATTTCATTCGAGGATCAAAGATTGCTCCAAGTGCAAGGATAACACTATAATCGCTCCAATACTATCGAACTTTTGTTTCATTCTAATGGACATCTCCCTTATGACACGATCTTCACTATTTAAATTTTCATTCAGCAAACATTCAATCCTCCATACTTGCAAAAAATAAGTGGTTTGATGTTGGATATGATGATCCTGACATCAAATTGGTGATACTATTAAACGGCTCAAAAACTTGCATATCTTTTCTGCTCTTTCCCACTCATCAATGGTTGGACAGTATTTATAATGAAGATCATTCAATTGAAAGCAAGAAAAAGCACGTCGATACCTGAGTGCGCTATCAAGCATAAGATAAGTGGAATTCCATCTAGTAGTTACATCCAAGCGCAAACCGATATTCGTATCAATGTTGCCAACCTATTCAACACACTCCAAAAAGTGTTTCATTCTACTCTCAAAACCCTTCACATACTTCACACTTTCCCTTACTTTGTGCAATGCTTCACTACTTACATCCAATCCTTCTTTAATGATCAAGTGAAGAATATGAGCACAACATCTAATATGAAAAAACTCACCACCACATAACAAACTATGTTGTAAATTCAATTGCTCTTTCAGAAAATCTTGCATACAATCATTTGCAGATGTATTATCCAATGTAAGGGAGAACATCTTCCTATCTATGCCCCAATCTTTTCAAAAATTCAAATACTTTTTTCGACAACTCAAACCCTGAGTGAGGAGGGGGCATTTTAGAAAAAGCAAGAATTTTATTATTCAATTTCCAATTGGCATCCACAAATGTGCAGTCAAACAAATATATCCCTCACTAGTAGAAGCAATCGATACATCAGAAGTCAAGCATACTTTCCCTGGAATTTTTTGCAAAATAGCTTTGGGCTAGGCTAAAGATATCTTCATGCTATGGGGAAAAAAAAGGGAAAATCTGTATAAGGAGTAAACGTGACTAAAAGGGGTGCCGGATTTTTTTAAACATGACCACTTCGACGCTTAAGTTAATGAGGGGCTAGGGAATATAGAAAACAAAATAGACATTTAAGGTCTAAAAGTGTAGGGATCCTTCACTTGTTGTTATACGAGAGCAATTTTTTAAGCTAGGGTGGGGCATTTTGATTGGTAGTGGCCATTACCCCATAATTTCCCCTGATTCTACAAAGGGGATATTTGGTAATGGAGTGCAAAATCTTGTAAAAAAAGGGCACTGGGATTCATAGATGCCCCCCAAGTGAGTGACACCTATCTTGCATCCCCCCATTTTTTATAGTGGGAGTAACCTTCGTAGGCTAGCCTTAGGCTTAGAGATCTAGTAAGGAATTTAGCCATTAAAACCCTTTCCCCCCAACTTTCAGAGCAATTAATTACAAGGAGAAAATTTTCTCTAGTTGGGCTTTTAAGTGCTTAAGGGTGAGTTAACTTCAAAGGGTGTGGCCCTTTTTCA
>JBBMOL010001832.1:0-5000 GCA_037954665.1 Laguncularia racemosa
ATGAACAGTAAGTTTAGATTTTACTTATTGATACTAAACTCATAGGGAAGAAAAGAGCCCTCATGGATAGGAATCAAATATGCATATTTACCGCAAAAAGTTTCGGTTATTGGGGAAAAATAAATATACTTCAAATGTCGAATCAGGATCCCTAGGAAGAAATAAAGCCTGGTCGAACTTTTCTTTGGTTTAAGGTAAAAGCTATGAATAGTCATCGACTCCCGGGGAAAAGGGGGGGGAAAAAATGGGACCTATTATGGGACATACAATGCATTACAGACGTATGATCATTACGCTTCAACCGGGTTATTCATTCCACCTCTTAGAAAGAACTTAAATCAAAATACTTAATAGCAGCCGAACATTTATCAAAACTTTCCCGAGCACACGCAAGGGAAAGCCGTAGACAGTCAAGTGAAATCCAATACGCGAAATAATTTGATCTATGGACAGCATCGTTGTAGTAAAGGTCGTAATGCCAGAGGAATCATTACCGCAGGGCATAGAGGGGGAGGTCATAAGCGTCTATACCGTAAAATCGATTTTCGACGGAATGAAAAAGACATATATGGTAGAATCGTAAGCTTTAGAATACGAACCCTAATCGAAATGCATACATTTGTCTCATACACTATGGGGATGGTGAGAAGAGATATATTTTTACATCCCAGAGGGGCTATAATTGGAGATACCATTGTTTCTGGTACAGAAGTTCCTATAAAAATGGGAAATGCCCTACCTTTGAGTCGCGGTTTGAACTATTGATTTACGTAATTGGAAGTAACCAATTAGGTTTACGACGAAACCTAGAAATCGATCACTGATCCAATTTGAGTACCTCTACAGGATAGACCTCAACAGAAAACTGAAGAGTAAAGGCAGCAAGTGATTGAGTTCAGTAGTTCCTCAATAGAAAATTATTGACTCTAGAGATATAGTAATATGGAGAAGACAAAATTGTTTCAAGCACCGACAAAACCAGAAGCCCCCTTGTTTCAAAGAGAGGAGGACGGGTTATTCACATTTCATTTGATGGTCAGAGGCGAATTGAAAGCTAAGCAGTGGTAATTCGAAAGATTCCCGGGGGAAAAATAGAGATGTCTCCTACGTTACCGTAATATGTGGAAGTATCGACGTAATTTCAGAGAGTCATTCGGTCTGAATGCTACATGAAGAACATAAGCCAGATGACGGAACGGGAAGACCTAGGATGTAGAAAGTCATAACATGAGTGATTCGGCAGATTTGGATTCCTTTATATCACTATGTGGTATTCATATACCATATAGATAAGATCCATCTGTATAGATATCATCATTTACATCCAGAAAGCGTATGCTTTGGAAGAAGCTTGTACAGTTTGGGAAGGGGTTTTGATTGATCAAAAAGAAGAATCTACTTCAACCGATATGCCCTTAGGCACGGCCATACATAACATAGAAATCACACTTGGAAAGGAGTGGACAATTAGCTTAGAGCAGCGGGTGCTGTAGCGAAACTGATTGCAAAAGAGGGGAAATCGGCCACATTAAAATTACCTTGGAGAGGTCCGTTTGATATCCAAAAATTCCTCAGGGAACCGTCGGACAAGTTTGGGAATGTTGTGTGAACCAGAAAAGTTTGGGTGAGCCGGATCGAAAAGTTGGCAGGTAAGCGTCCGGTAGTAAGAGGAGTTGTTATGAACCCTGTGGACCCCCCCATGGGGGTGGTGAAGGGAGGGCCCAAATGGTAGAAAAAACCGAAACCCCCTTGGGGTTTTTCCGCATTGGGAAAAAGAAGTAGAAAAAGAATAAAAATAAATGATAAAATTTTATTCTTCGTCGCCGTAGTAAGTAGTAAATAGGGGAGGGGAAAAACGTTTTTTATTTCTTCGTCTTTTCAAAAAAATAGGAGAGTAATTTAACTGAAGTTCACAAAAAAAATCCTTTTGTAGCGAATCATTTATTAAAAAAAATTGATAAACTTAACACAAAAGGCGGGAAAAAAAAATAATAAGAACTTGGTCTCGGGCATCTACCATTATACCTACATTTAGGGAATTTTTTAAGATAGTATATGGGGTGGTGGGGCCCAACGACGGGAAATTTAAAAAGCGCTGGTGGTTTTAAAATCCACTGCCTTGATTTCCACTTGGCTACATCCGCCCCTTACTATAATATAAATATAAATAAAATATTATTATTATCTTTTTATAGATAAATTAATAAGATAAATATTTAATAAGAAAATTTATTCTTTTGATTTTTTATATTTAAAAATCAAAAAAAGGGAATTTCAATTAAAAATTTTTTTTTTATTGTATTGAATTATTAAAAAATTTTTCCATTTTTCACGTTTATTATTTTTATTTTATAACAATTTATTATTTTTGATAAGATAAAAGAAGAAAAAATTTATAACTTTTTTTCCATTAAAATATTGAATTTTTTCAGTTAAATTTAAGATATAGAAAAAAAAAATTCAAAAAATAGAAAAGAAGGACTCTCTCTATAAAATTTTATATACAAAAACAATACTATAAGACTCGAATATTTTTTTTTTTCTAATGTTGACTTTAAATTTAAAGAAATTATTTTTTAAAAATTTATTATATATTTTTTATTAATATAAATAATATATTAAAGAACATTTAGTAAGGAGCAATAATAAAAACACTCTTGATAGAACAAAAAATTTGGGGTTAAATCCTCCTTCTTTCACTTCAAATCAAAAACTCAAAAAATTTACACTAACACAGTGTTATCCATTTTAGATGGAGTTCACCGCTTGGTCTGGGGGAATTATGAGCATTACTTTCATGCATACTTCCTACCAGGTTTTAAAGGTTTATAAATAGCCCAGGTTTTAAATTTTACAGACCTTAAATTTTCAACTACGATTGGTTGAAGTTAAAACCCTTTTTAGGTTAAAAAGCCATAGTAAGAACCTAAACATTTTAACAGATACAATACGGGCCAGCAGCTAAAAAGAAAGGGAAGGAACGGAATTGTTAAAAACTAGATTGGAGTTCAACGGCCAAAATAGCCATAGCAGCTACGTTATTATAAGTTTCTTCTCTGACCGATCTGAAAACCTTTCATTAGCAGATTCTTTTTCTGTATTACCTGTTTCAAACAAAGGGGTTTAAACAAGGAACCATGCATTCGCACTGAATAGGGAGCCGCCGAATACCCAGCTAGCCTAACATGTGAAAGGGGTGCATAAGGAGTTTGTGCCAGCGGGAATTTACAATCATGAAGTTGAATACCAAAAAATTCCTGGGAGGCATACCATCAAAAAAACTTCCTTGACCAATTGGTTAGATAGAAAACAGCAGTAGCAGCTGCAACAGGAGCTGAATATGAAAACAGAAATCCAAGGGCGCATACCCAGAGGGGAAACTAATTCCCACTCAGACCAAGTAACAACCCTAAACAAGTAAAAGTGTAGACAATTAGTTATAGGACGCCATTGTATAACCATTCATCAAACAGGATGCCGCTTCCCTATTGGGTAAAATGCCCAAACTATAGCTGCAGAAGGAGGAATATGGCCCAGAGATAATATGGGTTTTCCCTAAAGTAGAGATCCAGAAACAGGTTCAAAGTACCATCATTTTCTCTGGAGGGTTGGGAATGAGGCGATAATAAATACAGAAGTGGGGGTCAATAGGTAGGGATCACAAAAAAACCCAAACCCTCCCAAAGTAAAGGGTTTCGGTGCTGGTTATCCAGTTTTCAGAAACGACCCATAGGTTTCGGGTTTCGCGGTCTCCTAAAATTGCGTATGGGAAAATTTTTGGTGTATTTAATCATCAGGGGCTTCCCCGCACACGAATTCTCTATAATAGAAATAAAAAAAAATAGATAATGGGCTTGTTATTAACGTTTAACTGACTTATTAACCCTGTCAACCATTTTATTCCCTATGCATAGATTGATGGTTTTTTCTATGGAAAAACCTCGAATTCTTTTAATTGGGGAATGAATAGATTGAGTTAGGGAAAAAAGAATAGGTAGATTTTTAAGAAAAAAAAAAAAAAAAAAAAAAAAAAAAAAGGGGGGGGGGAAAAATTGGTTGAAATGGGAATAAGCAGTTATATGTTGAATAACAAGCCCTCAATTTTCTATTTTTTTATTTCTAATATGAATTCGGTGTTGGGGGTCCCGATATTAAAATCCAGATTTGCCCTTGACTTGCAATTTTATGAGAGAGGAAAGCGAAAGCCTATGGGGCGTTCTGTAACTGGATAACCACACCGAAAACGTCTTTAATTGGATGGTTTGGGGTTTTTTATGATCCCTTCCTTATGACCCCAACTTTTTTTTATTTTTTATCGCCTTCATTGCTGCTCCTCAGTAGATTTTGATGGTATTCGTGAACCTGTTCTGGTTCTCTACTTTTTGGAAAAAATTTTTTTTTGGGTGCCATTATTCCTACTTCTGCAGCTATAGGTTTGCTTTTTTACCAATAGGGAAGCGCATCTGTTGATGAAGGGTTTTATCAATGGCGGTCCTTATGAACTAATTGTTCTACACTTTTTACTGGGAGCTTGTTAATGGGTCGGGGAGTGGGAACTTATTTTCCCGGGTTTTGGTAGCGCCTTGAATGCTTTTTGCAATTCAGCTCCTGTTCCCACTGCTACGCTGTTTTCTTGAATATCCAATTGTCAAGGAAGTTTTTCGGAGGTATGCCTCCGGGAAAATTTCGGGTACTTCACTTCAGATTGTTTTCCCAAAGGCGGGAGCACAAATCCTTATGCCCCATTTCCCCCAATGTTAGGCGTAGCGGTGTATTGGGCGGCTCCCATTCAGTGCGATGCATGGTTCCTTGGTAACCTCTTTTTGGGTGGGAAACTACAGAAAATGAATCTGCTAATAAATGGTTACAGATTCGGTAAAAAAGAAGAAAGAAAGAACTTATAATATGTAGGCTGCTCATGGCTTTTTTGGCCAAATTGATCTTCAATATTGTAGTTTCAACAATTCTCGTTCTTTACATTTCTTCTTACTTTGGCTGGT
>JBBMOL010001832.1:10000-27500 GCA_037954665.1 Laguncularia racemosa
ATGTTTTGGAAAAAAAAAAAACCCAAAAAAAATTGGGGGTTTTGCAAAGCAACAACAAAAGGGGAGGCAAAAAATTCAATATAGATTGATCCAAAATTTTTTTTCAAATCCAAAAAATAGCCCCCATGGGTAAAAAGGGGAAAATAAATTAAAATCGATTCTTTTTAATAAAATAGATCCGATCGAACTTCGAAAAATGGAATTAAAGGGATCAAATAGGAAATGATACTCTGAATCATAAAAAAAAAAAAAAAAAAATTTTTTACAAAAAAACCCAAAAACATTTATCGAATTTGAAAAAGAGTCAGTTCCCCCCTCTTTTTTTTTCTTTCTCAAAACCAAAAAGATCCGTGAATGGGGCCCCCTTTTAATGATTATTTTTTAAAATGGTCCTTTTTTGGGGGGAAAAAAAAGAATTTCCGGAAATTTTTTGGGAACTTTTTTTTTTTGGGGAGAAAAATTGGGCCCGGGGGTTTTTCAAGTAGTTTTCGATCGATTACGTTTTAATCAATATTCGATTGTTTGGTTTTGAGGTTATCGAAAAAAAAGGTTTGTCTAAGTCACTTCGTTTCATTTTGTCCAAGTTATTTTTTCTTTTTTTTTTCCCAAGTTTTTTTTTTTTCAAACCCCCTTTTCCTTTTTTTTTTGGGGGGTTTCGGGTTTACCCCCATTCATAGGTCCGGATCCTTTTTAATGAATTGAAAGGTCCGAATGATAAACTTGCAATCATTTGTTAGAATCAATAGGTCAAAAAAATCGTTCATTTAAAAAAAAAAAACATTATTATTGGATGATCATGTTTTTTTCCCCCAAAAAAAAAAAATTATTGATCAATGGGGAACAATACCCCCATTTTTGTTCAAAAAAGCCCCCAAAAAGGGGGTTTTTTTGGGACTCATTCCATACAAAAAAATTTAAAATCGCAGGAAATCTTTTGAAAAACACTTTTTCCCCTATTTAAAAATTGATATCCCACGACCCGGGACAATTTTGGCTGAATCCCGTGAACCTTTCAAAAAAGGGGTTCATTGTTTGGTTTTTTTTTAAAAAAAAATCGACTTCGTTTCAAAAAAAAAACCCAAACACCACTTCTGTTCTTTTTTAAAAAAAAGTTTTTTCCCTTTTTTAGGGGGAAAAGGGGCCCCGAAAAAAAGGAATTATGTTTTTTTTTTGGGAAAAATTTCCCCCAAATATCTTGTTCTTTCGCAAAAAAATATTTTCTTTGTGGGGCGGTAAAAAAAAAAATGCTTTTTTGGAGAGAGATTACTATTTCCCCAATCGAGTCAAGGTATTAACTTTTTTCATACCTAACGTTTTTCCCCCAAAAAGGGGGCGAAAGGTATAAATTTTTTACAAACTTTAAAATTTTTAAATTTTTATCCGATCCGCGGTTCGTAGAGCTTTTTACTGATGAAAAGGGCTTTTTTTGGAACACCTCAAAAAGGGGGGAAAAATTTTTTTAATTTTGAAAAATTTTTTGTAAAACCCCTTTCCATTTGAATCATCTGTTTTTGAAGGGAAAAAATTGTATCAGTTTCCCCAAATTTTAATTAAAAAATGGGTTTGATTCACACTCCAGTTTGAAATTTTTCCCCTCCGAAAAAGAGGAAAAAAAGGAGTCTTTGTCTAAAGAATGCGTTGGGGAAAGGGCGATGTATAGATCCTTTACGAGTTAGTTTTTTCAACTCTCTCAAAATGGGAACTATTCCAAACATATATGCCAGGGGCCCCTTTTCCTCGACGGGGGACAAAATATCAAAAAATTTTCTATTTTTAGATACTTTTTCAGACCTATTCCCCATACTAAGTAGCAGTAAAAAAATTTGTATCCTTTTTTTATGATATTTGCTTTGGTTTTAGATATATCATGGCGAATTCTTTCAAAAAAAATTGCGTTTTCCCCCAAAAAGGGGAAACGGGGGTAAGTGAAAATTTCGAGTAAGTTTTTTCCAAAAATTTTTCTTCGCCCCAAGAAGGATTCATCGAAATAATGATTTCCCCTTTATATGACACATCTGAAAAACCCCAAATTTTTGGGGGGGTTTCCCTTTTAAATTTAACCCCTTTTTCCCTTTTTCTTGTTGCTGATATCTTTTTTTTACACATCTTCTTTTTTTTCCCCCAGCCTTTTTTGGGTTAGGACAGAGTGCAAAAAAGGGCAAATCTTTGTTTTTTTCCCCCATACATGAGGATTTTCGAAAACTTTGGATAGGTCCCCTTTTTTCTAAAATGAATTCTTTTGGTTTAAGAATCTCTTTCTAGTTGCTCTGAAAAAATTAGGAGATTCTCTAAAAGAAAAAAAAGGGGGGTTTTTTCTGGCGGCAACATGCAAAGGGGGGGTGGCCCCCCTTAGGGGGGGAAAAAAAAAATTTCGCTCTAAGAAAAAATTTTTTTTATCAATCTCATCGATTTTATCGTTTTCAAAATATAAAAACCCCAAAACCCATCCATCGAATCACTTTTTAAAAAAAAACAAAAAACTGGTCTACAAGAAAAAAAAATCAAAATTTTTTGGGAAAAAAAAAAAAAAAAATGTGAACGGTGATTGGTTTTTTTAAAAAAAAAAGAACCCGGGGGTTTGCGAACAGTGTTTTTATTAATGAAAAAGAAAGGAATTCTTGGTTCGGTTTTCCCCCTTAACGACGGGAAAAAAGGGTTTTATCAAATTTATTGAGTTTACGCATAGTGATCATTTAAAAAGAATGACTCGGGGTTTTCAAATGATTGAAAAAACGGGGAGAAAAATTTTTTTCGAAAAATTTTTTGAACATTCATAAAAAGTATCTAATGAATTATGAGTTTTTTTCATCCTGTTTACCCCGAAAGAGGGGGAAATTTCCCTTTTTTTCATTATAGCCCCAAATTTCTTATTTAAAAAAACCCCTTTTTGGGGCTAATAGTTTTCTTTTTAAAAACTCAGGGAAAAAAACCCCTTTTTGCTCCCCTTCCCCCTTTCCCCCCCCTGGGGGGTTTTTTTTGTGATGGGGTTTTTTTAGGAAGGGGCGATCCTTTTTTGGAAAATTTTCCTAGCGAAAAACTCCTTTTTTCCCCTTTATTACAGTATTTCTAAAAAAAAGTTCCTGGATAACAAGCCTAAAGGTTTTCTTATTGATGATACGATTTTGAGGATAGGGACGTATTGGGTAGTGACGATATTAAATCGCCCCCTTTTTGAACGGAGCGGGGGTTTTTTAAAAACAAAAAATGAATGCGCTTTTTTTGGGGGTATGCCCCCGGGGAAATTTTAGACCGATTTTATATCCCCCCAAAAATTTTCGAATTAGCAAAAGAAATGTTCCTTGAAAAATTTTTGGATTCCAAACATTCATGATCTGGTTTGTGGGGGGTTGAATTACTTACCCCTCGGTCTATTGGTAAAATATCTCTCCGGGGATTGGGGAAAGATGTTCCCAAAAAAAATATTCTTGTTTTTGGTTGATCATATTCCCCAAAAGTGGACCCCCCTCTAAAAAATCCGAAAAAAATTAAAAAAATTTTCATTAAGTTTCAAAGGCTTCTTTTTCCCAAAAAACAACAAAAAACATTTTTTTTCCCCCCCTTTAAAAAACTAGGGGTTTTTATTTTGGGGGAAAAAAAATTTTTTCCATAAAAAGGATTGGGGGCCCAAAAAACCCGGGGTTTCCCAAAAGTTCGAGATCTTGTAGACTTTCCAATGAGGCCCTATCGATTAGTATTACACAAAAAAAACAATTCTGACACTAATACAATTAGATCTGCTCTTCATAGACAAACTTGGGATTTGGGGAAAACCCAGGTAAGATCGGTTCAGGACCCCTGGGACCCCTTTTTATCAGTGGGGGAAGGGGGTTTTTTGCACAAAATTTTTTTTAAAGAAATTTGGGGCCCCCTGATCCTATATCAAAACTATATGAAAAAGAAATCATGTAACAAAGGGGAAATTTTTTTTTTGCCCCAAATTTTGGGACTTCGAACTTGGAACGAGCAAGAAAAAAATTTAAAGATACTTCTTTATCTTTTGAGTTGTTGCCGGATTGTTTTTTCAAGACCTTTGGTCTTACCCGGGCGATGAAAAAAACGGGATCATTCTTTTTGGAATCGTTGAGAATGTTCTGATCTAGTTCTTTTGGGCCCCCTTTGAAATTGAAGGCGCTCTGGTGGGATCCTCGCGGGCAGAAAAAAATTGCATTTAGTTTGTAAATTTATGGGGGGGGGGGGAAAAATTGCTTTTTTCGGCCCCCAAACCCCAAGGGAAACCCCTTTTTTTTTGATGCAAAAGGTCTTGTTTTTATCGTTGATCCCCCGATTTCTCTATGAAAAAAAAAGAATCGGGGTTTTAAAAAAGGGGGAAAGGGGAAAAAGGGGGCCTCGACCCGCAAAAAATTTTTGGAGGACTTATTCAATCCATAGTTTTTTGGGGGGCCCAGAATATGGCGCCCTTGGGGCTTTTTTTTTTGAAAATTTTTTCGAAAGGAAAACCCCGAATTGGGATTTTTTCCCCCCCGGGGCCGGTCATTTCGGGGCAAGCGGATATTAAAAAAAGAAAAGGGTGAGCTTCAGAGAATGATTCGGAGTTTTGCAAAAATGGGGGAAAACCCCCCAGTACCGACACGAGATAGTTTTTCCAAAAAAACAAGGCTTTTTTTGAATAAGCCCCAAAATTTTTTTTTGGGGCCCCCAGATCCACTCTTTTTCCTATTCAAAGATCAGCCCCCTTTGGGGTTTTTTGTTTTTTTTATCGAGAAAATTTTTTTCAGATGAAGGATGTCAAAGGGGCTTCTTACTTCCCCAAAAAAAATCCCCCCATCTATTATAAAAAGCTGGTTTATCAAGAATACGCAAGAAAAGAAAAACGAATTGTTGGGGGCATGCCCGAGATGGGGGGAGAAAACCCCAAAAATTTTTTTTCTAATGGATTTTTCCAGTTTTTAAAAATCCATCCGAGGGGTTTCAGTATTTATCAAATATGTTTTTCCTTTTTTAAAGGAAGGCTATTGGATCAAAAAGACCCCAAAAGGGGGTTGTTGGGAAAAAGATGGCTTTTCCCCCGGATGAAAAAAAAAAACGGATTCAAAAAAACAGTAGAAAGGTTTCCCTTTTTTTTTCCCCGGGAAAAAAATGTGGGCCCCGGGGAAAAAAGGGGGAAGTGGAAAAAAAATTGAACTGAGTGGGGAGAGTCGTTTTAAAAAAATCCCCTTTTTTTTATATTTTGGCCTTTTTTCCACGGAGGGAATATGCAACACGGAAGAATTTAAAAATTTGGGGGAAAACATATGTATGGATGGGGGGAATGCCCCAAAAAAAGAATTTTTTTTTCACGAATAACCAAAAATTTTAAAAAAAATACATCAAAAAAAATTTTCCCCCAATGAAAAATTTTGGAAAATCCATTGGGGGAAAAAAAAAAAATACCCCCTGTCGGGTGAAATGGTTGTTTTCTATCGCTTCCAAAAAAACGAATTTTTTTTGGTTTTTTAAAAATTTTAAAAAAAAACTAAATAAAATAAAATTGACTTTTTCTTCGTCTCAGGTCGATGGATCGTCTAAATTTGGGGAAAAATTTTCCCCTTTTTTGGGGGTAATAAACATTCCGTTAAACCCAGCCTAATTCAAATTGTTTTTTTCCCCAAGTGGTTCGTACTATTCACAAACCCAAAATTTTTCTGTTTTCTTTTTTGGATGGGGGGCCCCCAAAAAAGGGGAAGGAAGGCGGGAAATTTTCCAACAGGCGTCTAGTTTTTAATTCCCCGATCCGAGAGTCCCCTTTTTTTGGGGAAAGGCGGGTGCCAAAGCCCAAAATGAATGGGTAAGTCGTCAACCCCAAAAAAGGACTATGTAATGTACTCTATGGGGTGGGTTACGGGGGGCATTTTAAACCCCGGGGGGTTTTTATTGTATCAATTACCCTTGTGTGATTCCGGGTTTTAAGCGGAGGGTTGGGGGGGGCAGGGCGGAGGGGTTTTTAAAGGGGGGCTCTCCATTCATTAGATAGGGAAAAACCCCCCAAAGATTTTTTTATCCGCTGCCAAAATTATTCCAATTAAAGATTTTTAGGGGATATCAATATCAAAATCGATCCGAGATCTCTTATTAAAATTTTCTTTTTAAGAGTATTCCCAAAATTTTGCCTTGAAAAGGACTCGAACCTCCACGCTCTTTAGCAGGGAAAATTTTTGGGGCCCCGCGTTTTTACCTTTTAAAACCCCCAAGGCATCGGGGAAAAAATGAATCGTATTCGGGGAATTTTTGATTTCTTTTGGGGGTTTTTATGTTATGGAATATATGACAAAGGGGGGAGTGTTGGAGTATTTTTTTTTGAATTGGGAAAAAGTATATGGGGGCCCAAAATCGGACACCCCCAAATTTCTTCGTTTTAAATTTTTCCGGAGGTCCCCCTTTTATATTTTAATATTAAAAACAAGCAAAAAGGTCCCCCAAATTTTTAAACTATTTCTCGATTCAAAAAAAACCAAAAGAGTTAATAGGGTCTCAAATCCAAAAAAAAGGGTAGATATTAAAAAAGGGGGGGGCCCTTTTCCCCCCTATTCCTAATCCGAAAGGGAAAAAGGAACAAAAGTTGGGACCCAAAAGAAAAAAATTTGTATCATTTAGATACGCTCGAACCCCCCCCTTTCCCCTTTATAATGAAAAATGTATAAAACCCTTTTCCCCGGGGGGGAGGGAAAAGGAAAAATTTTAAAAATTTTTGGGTTTGACTCGTTTTATCAGTTTTTAGATTTTAAGTTCAAAAACCCCCACCCCAAAATTCCCCCGGGGGAAAGATCTACAATTTTTGATTCCATTTTGTTTTGGGGGAAAATTTTGGGGAAATAGAAATAGTTCTAGAAGCAAAAAAAGGGGGGGTTTTCCTGGGGGCAATTGAATAAAGGGTTTTATTGTATTCCTGGTATAGGGGGGGTGCTATCCACATACAAAAATTTCTCAATTCGATGGAATTGTTTGATCTTAAAGGGGGTTTCTTTAATTTCGCCGTGGGTGTTTTTTCTTGGTTTCGGGGGGTCTTTAAAAACTTGATTATTTTTAGAATAATATTTTGGAAAAAAACAACGCCGTAAAAGGGTCTATTGAAAAACCCAAAAAATTTTTGGGCCCCCTTCCCTTCCCCCCCCACCCCCTTTTTTAAAGGAGTTTTCCGAAAAAACCTGCTAGTGGAGGGGAAAAACCCCTGGGATAAAAAACATAGGGTAAAGAGAGAGCCAAAAAAGGATCTTTCGTGTTAATCCTGCAAATCTGGGGAAAAATTTTAGTTCCGGTTCGTAGACCAAAAAAAAACAAAGCAAGCAAAAATTCCTAATTCATGGGATATAGAACGCCCCCTAAGTTATCATGCTCGCAATCCACCCCCTTGGGGGCCCAACAATGATTCCCCAATTTAAAATTTTTTTTCCCTTTTTACCTTTGGCGAAATGCAAGCATTCGTTTATGCTTTTTTTTTGAGTAATTGCAAAAAAAAATTTTTCCCCAAAAAAAAGCTAAGAAAATTGCTAGGGGGTTTCCCGAAGAAGATGCCCTTGTTTGTGAGAAATAAAAGGAAAAACGAAAAAATTCGAGTGGGTGAGGTGAAGCAGCACTTTCGAAGTTTTAAAAAAAAAAAAAGCAACGACTGGGGGTGGGGAAAAATCAGAGTCGAAAAGGGGGGTTCCTCACTTCTTTTTTCATTCAAAAACCCCCCATGAGAAATTTCATCTCCCCACGGCTTAAAAAAATAAAAGGGGAAAAAAAAATCATCTTCTTTTTTTTTTTTACCTTTTCCCCCGTTTTGTTTTTAAAACCGATCGATTTTAAAAAAAGGGGGACTAATCCCCTTAAAAATTTTGAGGAATCCTTATCAGTGGTTGTGAAAAAATTTTTTTTTTTTTTTAATCTTTTCGACCCCCTTGGGGTTTCCCCCGGAGGGAAGTCAGAAAGATTGAGAAATCGAAACCATTGATTTTTTTTGTTCTCAATAGCCATGGTGTCATCTTTGGGGTGATCCTTTTGTCGACGGATTTTTTTCCATTTCACTCGTTGTCTCCCGGGAAAAGGGGGGGGAACCAAATATGTAGGGGGCTACACCGAGTTTCAAAAAATTTTTTTTAAAAAATTAGGGCCGATCCTTTGTTTGGGGAAAAAACCCCCCAAAAACCAAAAAGGGAAAAAGGAAACTGTTTATCATTAAAGAGATTTGTTTTCCTGAAAAATGCCCCTTTTTTTTAATTGTTTTTTTGGAAAAAATAAAAGGGGGGTTTTTGGTCGAGTGGGGGATAGGGGGTTTTTTTTTTCTTTTTCAAGGAGTTTTGAAAATTCCAAACTTTTCCCCCGTTTGATAGAAAAGGTAGGGAAAATTTTTTGAACGAACCGCACTTTTCCCTTTTTTTTCTTTAGGAGTCCATTGATGAAAGGGGGGGGGGAAAGCTTTTTTCCAATTTTTCCCAAAAAGATGAATAAAGCGCAATTTAAAAATTCCCGGGGGGTTTTTCATTTGTGTATTTATAAAACCATTCACTATTTCTTGAAGCTCGATCTCTCCCCCCGGGGGGGAAAAAAAAATTAAACCAAAAAAAAAAAACCATGAAAACCAGAATAGAAGAGCTTTCCCCACCCATGAGTAAAAATTTTCATATAGCCTCATTAGCCGTACATCTTTCTTGGTTATCCAGAAAATAGGTAGGAGCAAAAACTGAAACATTCTGGAGCTAAAAGTTAGTTTTTTAAATCGTTAGCACCGCATAAAAACTTTCCCTCCTAGAGTAGCTTTTAAATTTACGAAAAACCCAAAAAATCTGTTATAGCCATTTCTGTACTTTCCCCAATGTACTCTACGGATAGAGGAATAAAATAGAGTTAAAACATATTAAAAAAAGAAATTGAAAGATTTCGTTGAAATAGTTCGTTTGGAAATTTCCTGAAAAGATAATCATAGGTTCTTCTCTCCATCGGAACGATAGGGCCGTTATGCTAATTACTAAACTTGTTCGAAGAGATGAAATATATCCAAAGGTATATCTTTTTGGTCAGAGGTTGAATCGCATCATCAGAAGAAGAATTAGGCAAAAATTAGGATACATTCTGGGAAAATAAAACCTTCATCGAAGAGAAGCAAATGAAAGGCTTTCATAAAAATGTATCGTAGAATCGAGAATGAGGTTTTCAAGTCTGTACATGCCAGATCATGAATTTGTAACCGCATCCAATCTCCAAAAAAATTACAATTCTTTCGTTCTTTCTTTTTTTGGAATGGAAATATTTACGGATCCCCTGAATAGGATCAAACCTTATTCCATGTGTATTTCCATGAGATTCTCTTTCTTATTCTTAAGCAAGCCCCCGTGAGGGCTTACGTTGATCCCATTGTTTTATGTCTTTCATCTTTACGTTTTTATTTTTTGTTTTTTTCGAGAAATATATCGATCATTCCAGATTCTTTCTTTTTCTATTGATTCTTTCCGATCGAGTTATGCGATCCACGGATCTATGTGGGCGTATATATAGATCCTCTGCTCATGATTAACGAAAATGCGACAAAAGCTCTATTTGCTCTGCCATTATATGAGTCTCTCCTTTTTGCGTATGGCTTTTCGCACACTCCCTTTGGCAGCATCACTAATTCGGAAAATTATTTGAAAGCATAATATCGACCGGTCGTTTCGGGATGCCCTATTAACCAACGAATGCAAGTGCTTTTCCTTGTTGTGGATACTATTTCAATGGGAAATTGATGAGTCGATCCGCCCACACGTCTTGCTTTTCTGCTATATCGGGTGTTACTCCACGTATTGCTTGATCGTAAACGGATAGTGGGTTTGTTTCTGTCTTGTGTTGAATCTTTTTCATGGCTCGATAGATAATTTGATAAGCCAATGATTTTTTTCCGTGTTTCAGAATTCGGTTACCAACATGGAACTAAATGATTACGATAAATTGGATCGGATTTGCAGTTTCTTTCTTATTGCAGTACCTCGTAGTGACATGAGCGTGAAAGGGGATTCAAGAATCAGTTTTCTTTTTATAAGGGCTTAAAATCATTTATTTGGCTTTTTGACCCCATATTGTAGGGGTGGATCTCGGAAAGATATGAAGGAAAGATCTCCCTCCAAGCCGTACATACGAACTTTCATCGAATTACGGCTTTCCACTGAATTCTATATGTAATTCATGAGATCGTGTATGGAATTCTGTTTACTCACTTTTAAAATTGAGAATCCGTTTCCCCCCTTTCCTGCTAGATTGGAAATCTGTATTTTACATATCCATACGATTGAGTCCTTGGGTTTCCAAATAGTGTAAAAATAAAAAGAAGTGCGTAGAATCATGCTTTGTGACTCGGTACCTGTTCTAAAAAAAGACGAGCATTCGAATTGTTTGTTGACACGGACAAAGTCAGGGAAAACCTCTGAAATTATTTTCCATATTGGACTTGGACATATATTAGTTCGAATCCGAATCTCTTTAGAAAGAAGATCTTTTGTACTCATGGTAGCTGCTCCAGTCCCCTACGAAAACTTTCGTTATTGGGTTAGCCATACACTCTTCACATGTTTCTAGCGATTCACATGGTATCATCAAATTATACTAAGTCTTGGATAAGATCTTCTAACGCACTGAACGCCCTGTGTTGACGATCTTTTCTCGACGAGCATCTAGGGTTCTCGAACAATGTGATATCTCACACCGGTAAAGCCTTAACCCTTCCCCCTCTTACTATAGGAAACTACAGAATGTTCTTGTGAATTATGGCCAATAACAATTTATATAAGCAGTGATTTCAAATCAGAGGTTTTAATCGTACTTCGGGCAACTTTAGTAAGGCAGAGTGTGGTTTTTTTTTTGGAGTGTGATAGTGGAAAAAGTTGACAGATAAGTCACCCCTTAACTGCCACTTACAGAACCTGTACCTGAGGATTTTCACCTCATTCGGCTCCTGTTCAATTCTTTCGAAGTCATTGGGTCTTTTTCCTCGTTCGAGAATCTACATCCCTTCTTCACACTCCGTCCCGAAGAGTAAACTAGGACAATCAGGTACGTTTTCATGTTCCAATTGAAACACTTTACATTTTTGTTTATTCTCAAGGGAGAAGATTATTCTTTTTACCATACATCTGCGGATCCAATCAACGATCTTATAATAAGACTAGAGTCTTTCTCGATCAAATTTTCCCCTTGCCCCTCATTCTTCGAGAATTAGAAAGATCCTTTTCAAGTTTGAATTTGCTCATTTGAAATCTGTGGTTCTTCTACTTCATTTTTATTTACTTCTTTTTTGATTATTTTTCCCTTTTTTTATTTCTTTTTTTATTTCCTTCGTCATTCCTTTAGGGTCCCTTAGGTTTGATCCTGTTGATTGACCATTTTCTCATTGAGCGAGGGGTACGAAATAAATCAGATTGATTTTTCGATCAAAAGTACTATGTGAGTGAAATCTTCGGTTTTTTTCTCTTTCTCTAGCCACAGGTACAGCCTTTGAATCAATAGGAGAAACTTTTCTTCTGTATCTTGTATGAAATCTGGATATTATTCCATTCCAATTCCTTTCCGATTACCTCCAAGGAAAATCCCGATTTGTATTCCATATTAACGGGTTAGTGTGAGCTGTATCCCATGCGGGTATGCACTCTTTCGAATAGGAATCCATTTTCTGAAAGAATCCTGGCTTTAGTGCTTTGGTGGGTCATTCGAGTTCCTTTCGATGACCTATGTTGTGTTGAAGGGATAATCTATATGATCGATCGTTTGCGCGGGTAGCATCGGTACCGGGGATAGTAATACAGAAAAGACAGTTCTTTTCATTCTATTAGATTTTATATTCTATCTATTAGAATTAGTTAGTGATCCCGGGCTTAGTGAGTCCTTTTCCGTGATTCACTTTTTTGGCTACCAGTCCTTACATGTTGTCTCTGTGGACGAGGAGAATGGAGGCTCAGCGGGGAAGAGGGATTCTATCATGAGAGAAGCAGGGAGTTTCAACCTCTTTCAAATATACAACACGGTTTTCTGGCAATGCAATGTAAGTTGGGACTATCGTGTTGATTCGATTTATCATCCTTTCGCGGAGGTCAATCTTTGCTGCTGTAAAGAGGATAGCAAGTTATCAAATTCTGTTTCGGGTTTATATTACTTTGAAATTCATAATGAAGTAGTTAATGGTGGGGTTAACATTACCTTTTGTTGTGACGAATATTGTATGTGTTCCTAAGAAAAAGTAAAGGAATTTGTCCATTTTTCGGGGTCTCACAAAGGCGCGCGGATAACACTTCAAAACTCTGAATGGAAAAGAGAATGTAAAAACTTACCAGTTTCCTTCGGAAATGGTAAGATCTTTGGCAGCTAGAGAAGGTGGTTGATCCGTATCATCGTGACCTTGGTGCTGATTTCTCTATTTCTTTTTTAAGTATACCGCTTTTCCTATCCGTTTCGAATAGAACATGCTGAGGCCAAATCGTCTTCATGTAATAACCTGCTTGATTTAGATCGGGAAAAAATCGTATACGGTTTTTGAAAACCTTGTATTATGGCCTCGAATCCGTATTCAATCTCTATTTCCGATAGAGGCGGTTGACAATGAATCCAATTTTTTCATTATTTTTCGTATCCGTAATAGTGCCGAAACGAAGGCCAGTCTCCAAGTTGTTCAAGTATAGTCGGCTGTTGAGTTCTCGACCCTTTGTCTTTAGGATTAGCAGTTTCATATTCTTTTCTTGATGGGGAGCGGGGAAAGGGATTTAAACCAGCGGTAGAGTGTCACCTTGACGTGGTGGAAGTCATCAAGTTCGAGCCTGATTATCCCTAAAACCAATGCGAGGTTTTTGTCTATTTGACTCTTTCTCCACTGAATGAGAATGGATAAGAGGCTCGTGGATTGACGCGAGGGGGTAGGTATGGCTTTATTTCTGGGGAGCGGAACTCCAGGCGAATATGAAGCGCTGGATACAGGTAATCCCTTTGGAATGAATAGACAATTCCGATACGGCTTTGTCTACGAACAAGGAAGCTAGGAAAGCTATAAGTAATGCATCTATGAATCTCATCATGGAGAGTTTCGATCCTGGCTCAGGATGAACGTGGCGGCATGCTCTAAACACAGCAAGTCGGACGGGAGTGGTGTTTCCAGTGGGCGGACGGGTGAGTATACGCGTTAAGAACCTGCACCCCTTGGGAGGGGAACAACAGCTGGAAACGGCTGCTAATACCCCGTAGGCTGAGGAGCAAAAGGAGGAATCCGCCGAGGAGGGGCTCGCGTCTGTTTAGCTAGTGGTGAGGCAATAGCTTACAAAGGCGTTGATCAGTGTGGTCCGAGAGGATGATCAGCCACACTGGACTGAGACACGGCCCAGACTCCTACGGGACAGGCGCAGTGGGGAATTTTAGCAATGGCGAAAGCTGACGGAAATGCAATGCAGCGTGGTGTAGAAGGCCCAGGGTCATGAAACTCTTTTCCCGGAGAGAAGCAATTGACGGTATTCTGGTGAATATAGCATCGGTCTAACTCTGTCAGCAAGCCCGCGCGTAATACAGAGGATGCAAGCGTTTATCGCGAATTGAATTGGGCCGTTTAAAGGTCTGTAGGTGGCTTTTAAGTCCGCGTCCCTCAAATCCAGGCTCAACCCTGGACAGGCGGTGGAACTACCAAGCTGAGTACGGTAGGGGCAGAGGGAATTTCGGTGGAGCGGTGAATGATATGCGCCTGAGATCGGATAAGAACACCAACGGCGGAAAGCACTCTGCTGGGCCGACACTGACATGAGAGACGAAAGCTAGGGAGAGCGATTGGGAATTAGATACCACAGTAGTCCTAGCCGTAAACGATGGGATACTGGGGATGTGAGTTCAGACCCGTGCGTGCTGTAGCTAACGCGTTAAGTATTCCAGCGGCTGGGGAGTACGTTCGCAAGAATTGAAACTCAAAGGAATTGGACGGGGCCCGCACAGCGGTGGAGCAATGTGGTTTTATTCGATGCAAAGCGAAGAACCTTTACCAGGGCTTGACATGCCGCACGAATCCTCTTGAAGAGAGGTTGTGCTTCGGGAAGCGGGACACAGGTGGGCATGGCTGTCGTCAGCTCGTGCCGTAAGGTGTTGGGTTAAGTCCCGCAACGAGCGCACACCCTCGTGTTTAGTTGCACCGTTGAGTTTGGAACCTGAACTGACTGCCGGTGATAGCCGGAGGAAGCGTGAGGATGACGTCGTCAAGTCATCATGCCCTTATGGCCCTGGGCGACACACGTGCTACAATGGACGGGAAAAGGGGTCGCGAGACCCGCGAGGGTGAGCATAACTACAATAATCACGTCCTTCAGTTCGGATTGAGGCTGCCAACTCGCTGCATGAAGCCGGAATCGCTAGTAATTCGCCGGTAAAGCAATCGGCGGAGAATTTCGTTCCCGGGCCTGGTACACACCGCCGTCACACATATGGGAGCTGGCCATGCCCGAGTCGTTACCTTAACCGCAAGGAGGAGGGGGTGGTTCCGAAGGTCAGAGGGCTAGTGTCTGGAAGTGAAGTCGTAACAAGTAGCGTATGGAAGGTGCGGCTGGATCACTCCTTTTCAGGGAGAGCTTATGCTTGTTGGGTATTTTGGTTTGGTACATGGCTTTACACCCAAAAAGAGGCGAGCTACATCTGAGTTATAACTTGGAGGACGGAAAGTCTTCTTTCGTTCTCGCCGGTGAAGTAAGCCAAGCTCATGAGCTTATTATCTAGGTCGAAACAAGTTGATATGATACTTTTGAACGTCCCCATGCCCTTCCCGCGTGGCGACATGGGGGCGAAAAAAAAGAAAGAGGGGATGGGGTTTCTTCTCGCTTTTGACATAGCGGGCCCCGGCGGGAGGCCCGACACGGACGGGCTATTAGCTCCAGTGGTAGGAGCGGCCCTGATAATCGCGTCCGTTGTTGCCTGGGCTGTGAGGGTCTCAGCCCACTATGGATAGTTCAATGTGCACATACAGCGCCTGACCTAGAGATGTTTGGATAATCCAAGGGCTCACATTAGCATGGGCGTAATTCTCCTGTTCGAAACGGCGTTTGAAACCAAACCCTCTCTCAGGAGGAAAGATGGGGCGAGATTGGGTGAGATTCCATGTTGATCCAACTTTCTATTCACTCGTGGGACCGGGCGGTCCGGGGGTGACAATAGGGCTCCTCTCTTCTCGAGAATCCATACACCCCTTATCAGTGTATGGAGACAGCTATCTATCGAGCACAGGTTCAGGTTCGGCCCTCAATGTGGAAAAAAAATGGCAGCCCTAACAAAGTATCTTCACAGTCCAAGAACTACGAGATCGCCCCTGTCATTTCTGGGGTGACGGAGGGATCATACATTCGAGCCTTTTTTTTCATGCTTTTCCCGGAGGTCTGGTGAAAGAAAGCTGCAATCAATAGGATTTTCCTATTCCTCCCTTCCCGAAAGGAAGGAACGTGAAATTCTTTTTCCTTTCCGAAGGACAGGAGATTGGATCTAGCCGTCATAAGAAGAATGGCTTGGTGATTGATAAATATCTAACTTCTTGGGGGGGGTGGTCCTTTTGACCCCTCAAGTCACTACGAAAGCCCCCGATCAGTGCAATGGGATTTGTTCATATTCTATCTATCTCTTGAAATCGAAATGGGTGCAGGTTTGAAAAAGGATCTTAGAGTGTTAGGGTTGGGCCAGGAGGGTCTCTCTTAACGCATTCTTTTTTCTTCTCATCGCAGTTATTTCACGAAGCTTGCCATGGTAAGGAAGAAGGGGGGAAGAAGCACAATTGGAGGCGCAGTTCAACGGAGAGTTGTATGCTTGCGTTTCGGGAATGATGAATCGCTCCCGAAGGAATCTATTGATTCTCTCCCAATCGGTTGGACCGTAGGTGCGATGATTTACTCACGGGCGAGGTCTCTGGTTTCACAGTCCAGGGATGGACAGCTGCGCCAAGGAAGAAAAAAGAATTGAAGAAGCATCTGACTCCTTATGCATGCTTCCACTTGGTTCGAGGGGGATATAGTGCTCAGTTGGTAGATGCTCCGCTCTTGCCCCCCCCCCAATTGGGTCGTTGCGATTACGGGTTGGATGTCTAATTGTCCAGGCCGGTAATGATAGTATCTGGTACCTGAACCGGTTTGGCTCACTTTTTAAGTAATTGGGGAAGAGGACCACGAAACATGCCACTGATAGGACTCTAATGTGACAAGTTGGGCTGTCAAGATCGTAGAGGAGGTAGGATGGGGCAGCTTGGTCAGATTTAAGTATGGATCGTACATGGACGTAGAGTTGGAGCCGGCGGCTCTCCTAGGGTTCCCTCATCTGGGATCCCTGGGGTAAGTGGATCAAGTTGGCCTTTTTGCGAACAGTTGATGCATCTATCTCCCTTCAACCCTTTGAGCGAAAAATGGCGGCAAAGAAGGGAAAATACATGGACCGACCCCATCGTCTCCACCCCGTATGATCTACGAGATCACACCCAAGGACGCCTTCGGCATTACAGGGTCGCGGTTCGACCATAGAATCCCGTTCTATTAAGTGGAAACGCATTTAAGCTGTCCGCTCTTTGGTGAGCAGTATAGGCGTCGGAGAAGGGCAATCACTCATTCTTAAAAACCAGCATTCTTAAGACCAAAGAGTCGGGCGGAACATGGGGGGGGGGGGGAAGAAAGCTCTCCGTTCTGGTTTCTCTGTACCTGGATCCCCCAGGAACCACAAGAATCCTTAGTTTGAATGGAGATTCCAACTCAGCACCCTTTGTGATTTGAGAAGAGTGCTCTTTGGAGTGCACAGTACAGATGAAAGTTGTAAGCTGTGTTCGGGGGGAGTTATTGTCTTTCGTTGGCATCTATGGTAGATTCAGCCGGGGGGCCGGAACGAGAGGCGGTGGTTTACCCTGTGGCGGATGTCAGCGGTTCGATTCCGCCTATCTCCAACTCGTGAATGAACTTAGCCGATAGAAAGCTATATGATAGCACCCAATTTTCGATCGGCAGTTCGTTATATGATTTATCATTCATGGACGTTTGATTAGATCCTTCATTAGCAGCTCCTTATGTTGGCATAGCATTAAAGTTAAGGGCGGGTTCAAACGAGGCGACTCATGGCGTGGTTTGGGTTTAAAGGGAAACCCCACGGAAACCCGCCCCAGCGAAAAGGATTTCTTCATAGGGCTTTGTCACTGTTTTTGGCCCGAACCTGGGTGTCTTCCTGCCCAGGATGAAGTTGGTGAAATAAGTGGAGGTCCGCCCGGGACTGATGTTGAAGAATCAGGGGAGGGTTTTGTGGTTGGGGTAAAATGCCCTCGAACCAGAGCTGTGTTCTCCCGTGCGTTGAGGCGCGCGTTGCTGGCTTAGGGGTAAAGCCAATGTTTTTGGTGCGGCCGCGAGGCGGTACCAAATCGAGGAACTCTGTATTTGATTGACCCCCAAAAATAATAGGGGTTTAAGGTCGGCCAGTGAGCGATGGGGGATAGCTCATCGTCGAGATGGGAAACGCCCCGGATCACCAGCCCAAGGCCCCTAAATGACCCTCAGTGATAAAGGGGTAGGGGTTTCAGAGACGCCCC
>JBBMOL010001833.1:0-31807 GCA_037954665.1 Laguncularia racemosa
GGGCGGGGGGACCGGGCCCCAATTTGGCCTGCATTCCCACTCAAAGCGGGTTAGCGAAACCCAACCACCTAAGGAGCTTTTTGGATTGGCCCCCAAATAGGGGCTCAATCGCTTTTTTTGCACCTTTGAGGGTTTTGGTTTTCCAAATTCATCTTTTTTGAGGACAAAATAGTGGAGTTGATTGCCATCTTATTTTAAATGTAATTGTCATTGACTTGTATTTCCCCCCCCCCCCCCCCCCCCCCCAAAGTTTTGTGAAATCTAAGTTCATTATTATTGTATTATGTAAATAATAAAAATAATAATAATAATAAAAAAAAAAACGATAAAATGATAAAAACGTCATTGCTTCATGTCTTAAAATACATTTTACAATATGAAAATTTTCCCATAATGCGTAAGTGTTGCTTATGATTGGGAAGATGACATCTTGGCTATGGAGTCAAGTTAGGTTCTAAGGCTAACATTTCAAAAATTCAGTTGATTTTAAGTGTAGTGTCGTTATTAAATTTCAAAATGAAAATTTTTAAATTCAAATATCAAATTTACCATGTATTACTATTGTGATGCTTTACTTATTAATTATTTAAATTAAACGTTGTTGGAAACTTTTATACAATCGAAAAAATCATAAAATTATTCCATATGTTTAAAGCCTAAAGATAAAACATTTGAAACCCAAGATCTCATAAAAACATGAAAAATAAGTTTATCAAAGGTTTCTCGACCTATTAGGAATAAGTTATTATGCTTAATACAGAACCTAGTCAACATAGAACCTATAAGGTTTCAGAAGGTGTCGGGTTCCAATAAACACGTCCAGTTACGACAAATTCAAGACTTGATGAGGACTTAAACTACGTATGACCATGGTCGGGTCTTTTTTTAGTGAATAATATATAGGCATTTAGTCATTAATGACTCAGTCATATATTTAAAATGGTGGTATAAGAAAACCCAGAAAACTTGAAAAATGGAAATGGAATATAAATGCCTAAAAAGTTAAAAATCGCTGAACAATAACCTTAAACATTAAATTAACTATATGAAAAAATGAATCCGAAGAAAAATAAAGGATTGATAGTGAATAAAAAAAAGTGAAAAATTTTAAACTTCACCTATGTTTGACTTGAAACTTTTAATAGTATTTAGTTTTATTTATTTTTGTTTACCAGATTCAACCACTGTTTTAAAAAAGAAAGACTTTCTTCTCAGTTTCTGTTCCCTTATTATTATTATTTTTCATTTAAATTACTGTTGAAAAACAAAAAAAATATAATATACACAAAGGACTAATTTGAGATTTTTTCTTCTTTTTTCCTTTTTAATCCCTTTTATTACAATAATATCCAGCTTCAAATGTAGAATGTATAAAAATCTTCGTTTATTTATTAATTTATTTTTTATTTTTGCCAACAATCTTTGTTTTTCTTGACTAATGAGTTACAACAGACATCCTTGAGTAGACTTATATCATGCAATTGAATACGGAAAACGAGAATTAATTATTTCGAGATGTTTGTTAACAGATCCTGACCTTTTTAATTAAGTGTTTTGAAGCATAAATAAATTCAACTATAGATAGGTCTTATAAGACACAACTTCTCATAATCTTGCTAATAAAAGTCATGTTTTATATGGATAGGCTACAAAATCCCCGTAAAATGTGAGTAGAGATATTCATATGCCAATCCAACCAAATCCAAGTTGCAAGATGTTTTTATTTTTTTTAAAAAGATATTTTTTGGGTTTCATATATATATCAACTTCCCAAGATTTGATTTAGCTGCATCCAAGGGCAGATTTAGGGGTTGAAGGAGGTTCTAATTCCCCAACCTTGGAAAAAATTAATTATGATTTTTTTTTTGAAAAATAAAAATTTATGCATATGATAAGTATAAAGATTTGCTCATGAAAGTTATGGATTCAATTCTCATAATAGTTATTTTATTCTTTAAAGTTGCATTTATTATTTTAATGATATTCTCTTTTTACTTCTTTTTTTCTTTCTTTTTCTTTTTCTTAACAATAATGGATAGCATTAAATTCTATTCATTATAAAAATTATAGTAAACAAAACTAAATTATTTTAAGTTATTATTTATTTATTAATATTATATCATAAATAATAATTACATTAATATTACAAATATCTCAACCTTATTATATAAAATATTAGTACACAATAACAATTATATTACTTAATGTATTTTTCTTACAATTAATATTATGAAAATGAATTTAGATTCTTGAATAACTAATTACCTAATTAATCATATAAAATAGAAAAATTTTTGTAACGTTACTAATGATATAATTTTGTAAAGCTATTGTTCCGTTCACCGCTTGTTCAAGACGATCTTGGGGATCCGATTTCAAATCACGATCGTCGGGTTCTAGGTTTAATATACATAGGGTTCGCATCATTTGGTATCAGAGCTTCGGCTTCTTGATTCAGTAATTCTATCCTTTTTTATTAATTATTGTTGTCTTCTTTATATTAAAAAAAAAAAATTGTCTTATTTGTCGTAGGAATTCAAGGTGTTCGATAGTTACTGTTCTTCGTTCATCTGGAAATTTGTATAAAAAAAAAAGAGAAGAATTCGTATTGAAAAAAAAAAAAAGGAAGAACATTTTCAGTAATCCAGTATCTATAGTTCTCGTTCATTCGATTGTGTCATTGTGTCCCTATTGGAGTCCTTGTCCGTGTTTTCTTAATTGACTGTTGAATTGAAACCCGTTTGTTTAAAAAGTTGAGTTGCCCAAGTGGTTTATGTTAAAGAAATTTTGATTGAGTTCTGATCAAAGAGCCTATAAGAGCGAGTTGAGAGGATCATTTATTTATTGAACGAAACACGAGTGAATCCACATCTGTGAGTGTAAACAGGTGAGGGAGTGAATTGTGAGGTTTATATTTTCTTTGTGTGTTATTTCTAACCTTTTTGTGCAGCACAATGTCTGGTCAAAGTCCTACTAGTGGAGAGAAGGGAGGCTTAGATAGTAAATTGATGTTGGAGGCATTATTCGGTGAGATGAGGAAAATGCTGAGTGCTGAAATGGAGCAAGTCCATGAGAGGTTGGATAAGATGGAGTAGAGTAGGGAACCGTCAGGTAGTAATGTTGTGGGGAGAAGAACCCGTAGGCATTCAAGGGGGGAGTGAGTATAGAAGAGAAGGAGGATACTGATTCAGGGGAATATGGCTTCATGAGGGAGAGAAGAGATACCCAACGGGCGGGATGGAAATTTAAGTAGTATTAAGATGAGGATACCTTCTTTTCAAGGGAAGAACGATCCAGAGCTATATTTGGAGTGGGAGAGAAAAGTGGACCATGTATTTGATTGCCATAATTACAGTGAGGAGAAGAAAATAAAGTTAGCTGCAGTTGAATTTTCTGATTATGCCAGTGTATGGTGGGATCAGCTGGTGCGTAATAGGAGAAGGTATGGTGAGAGGCCTGTTAGCACTTGGAATGAGATGAAAACCATTATGCATAAGAGATTTATCCCTAGTCACTATTATAGGGACTTGCATAGGAAATTACAGGGGTTGACACAAGGGTCCAGAAGTGTAGAGGATTATTATAAGGAGATGGAAGATAGCTATGATTAGAGCTAATGTGGATGAGGAAGATGAGGCTACAATGGCTAGGTTCATAAATGGGTTGAATCGAGAGATCGCAGATGTAGTAGACTTACAACAAATATGGGATATTGGGGAATTTTTGCATAAGGCGATAAAGGTAGAGAAGCAGTTGAAGTATAAAGGGAATTCTAAATTTTGGGGCGACTTCAAATCTTCATGGAATCAAACTAGAAGAAGAATACTGCAGACTAAAAACCAAAAAGAGGACAGAAGGCCAAGGGGGTCCATTTACTTCCTCAAAGGTAAATTGACACAAAACCCACACTAAAACCCCGTGATGTTAAATGTTTCAGGGTGCGGGGGTTTGGACATATTGCATCTCAATGCCCAAATCAAAGGGCCATGATCTTTGGGATAATGGAGAGGGGAGAGTATTAGTTCCATGATGATGACTCCCACCATTGGAGGAGGGTAGGATGTGGAGTTGAGGGCCCGTGAGGGGGGAAATTTTCTAGTTACTAGGCGAGTCCTTAGTACTCAGCCTAAGGTGATGGCAAAGGGGGTTTCAGCGTAACATATTTTTCACACCCGGTGTCATGTGCAGAAGAAGGTTGCAGCTTATCTTTGATAGGGTAGCTGTACTAATTTTGCTAGTACCTTTTTGGGTTGTAAGTTGAGGTTGAAGATTTTGAACATCAAAAACCAACGGTTACAGGGGTTTGAACAGTGTGGGGAAGTAAAGGGTGACAAGGCGGGTTCTTGTTTTCATTCTCTATTGGGAGCTATCATGATGGGGTTGTGTGATTCGTTCCCATGCAGGCTAGTCACATATTGTTGGGCGACCATGGCAGTTCGATAGGAGGTAATTATGAGGGTACAAGCCCCATTACTTTTTTGTCTTAAACAAGGGAAGTGGTTCTAACTCCCCAGAAACCATGGGAGGTTTGAGGACCCAGGTGAGGCTAGAAAAAAGAGTTCAGAGAGAAACACTTGAGGGGACAAAAAAAGAGTGAAAAGGAAAGAAAGGGTGAAGGCATACACTTGTGAGCCAAGAGAGTGAAAGCTTAACACACTGAGGGGAGAGGGAAATGGAGGAGAGAGTTATTGCAAGAAAAGTGAGGTTAAGAGTGCAATAGTGCAGGAAACAACTATTGAAACTTAGTAAAAGGTTTTGTATTTTCTACTACAACCTTAACTCTTTGTTGCCAAGTGGGGTTGTTTCTTTTTTGCAGGAATACGAGGCTTGTTTCCTGAGGAAGTCCCAAGGGGACTGCCCCCACTAAGAGGCTTTGGCACCAGATTGATTTTACCCCAGGTGTTTCCATTCCAAATGGGCCCAGTTTTATGGGGCCCAACCCCGGGGAAAACTAAGGAGTTTCAAAGGCGGTTGATGATCTTGCGAGAAGGGGTTTGTGGGGAAAAAGCCTCATCCATGCTTAGTTCCCTGTCATCCGGGTTCCCAAAAAGGAGGGAACTGGGGAGTGCGTTGACTGTCGAGCAATCAACAAGATACGTTAAGTAAGACATCCTATCCCTAGATTGATGATATTTTGAGAGTTGCATGGTGCCTGTTTGTTTTCCAAAATTGTTTAAAAAAAATGGCTATTACCAAATTCGCTTGAAAGAGGGAGTGAGGGAAAAAGACTTTTAAAACAAACATGGTTTATAATGAGTGGATGGTAAGCCCCTTTTTGGGTTAACAAATGCACCTGCACATTTATGAGGTTTTATGAATCATGTTTTCGCGCTTCATTGGGAAAATTTGTTGTTGTTACTTTGACGATATCTTAGTTTATACACACTTTAAAAGAAATGTTCAGCTTTACAAAGTGTGTTTACGCTTTGCGAGAAAACAAGTTGTACGCAAACTTGAAGAAGTGCACCCTTTTGTATGGAATCTGTGGTTTTTCTGGGATTTTTGAGGTGCAGTGGGATTGCTATGGATGAAGAAAAGGGGAAAGGGGATCAGGGGGTGGCCAACACCTAGGAACGCAAAATAGGGCAGAAGTTTTCATGGATTAGCAAGTTTTTTAGGAGTTTGTTAGGGGTTTTTTTTCTATTGCTGCTCCTTTAAATGACTTGTTAAGAAGAATGCTGAGTTTTGGTGGACTAAAGTGCATGAGGATGCTTTCAATGCTTTGAAAAAGGTAAGTTTTATAAAGCACCTTACTTATTCTACCTAATTTTGAGAAGGTTTTTAGATTTAATGCGATGTTCGGGGGAAGGGTATTTGGGGGTGTTTTGATGCAGGGAAACCAAACCGATGCTTATTTTAGCAAAAACTCAAGGCGCTGCATTAAAATTTCCCAGTCATGACAAGGGGGTTTATGTTTGGTGAGGACCCTTTCAGACTTGGCAACATTACCTATGGCCTAAGGGTTCATCATCCATTCCCCATCATGAGAGCTTGAAGTTTCTAAAAAATAAGGGAAATTGAACAAAAGGCATGAAAGTGGCTGGAATTCATTGAGACTTCCCGTATGGATTAAAAACAAGCAAGGAAAAAAGAAAGTGGTAGCTGATGCACTTTCTTGAAGGTACTCACTTTTTCTTCTTTGCATCTAGATTACTTTGGGTTTGAACCATTTAAAGGAATTGTATGAGACGATGTGATTTTGGTCAAATTTGGGTTGCTTGTGCTGAGTCTGGGTATGCTGACTTTTATAGGCAGATGGGTACTTTTTTAAGAAAGATAGGTTTTGTGTGCCTAAAGGTTTTGTGCGTGGAATTGCTTGTGAGGGAAACACATGGGGGGGGTTTTAAAGGGCACTTCAGTGTTAAAAGGACTTTTGGGCATTCTCATGAACCTTTTATTGGCAAAAAAAGAAGCATGATGTGCAAACTATGTGTGACAAGGCATTACTGTGAAAGCTAAATCCAAAGTAATGCCCCAGGAGAATACACTCCATTCCCCTGCCTAATCAACCCTGGACTGACATTTCGATGGATTTTGTGTTAGGGTTACACGGTCTCAAAATGGAAAGGATAGCATATTTGTTGTTGTTGATAGGTTTAGTAAGATGGCTCACTTCATTGCCTGTTCTAAAACTAATGATGCACAACATATGCTGATTTGTTCTTCAGAGAGATTGTGCGATTGCATGGCTTGCCTAATTCTATTGTGAGTGATAGGGATGTAAAATTTTTGAGTCATTTTTGGCGTACCTTGTGGAATAGGCTAGGCACTAAGTTGTTGTTCTCTACTGTTGCACATCCTCAAACAGATGGTCAGACCGAAGTAGTCAATAGGACTCTTTCAACCCTGTTGCGTGCTGTGATTCATAAAAATTTGAAACAATGGGAAAACTGTCTACCACATGTAGAATTTGCATATATAGGACTGTGCATTCCACTACATCCTATTTCCATTTTGTGATTGTGTATGGTTTTAATCCTTTGACTCCACTGGATATTGTTGCCTTTGCCTGTTAATGAATTTGTTGATCTTGATGGAAAGAAAAAGGCATAATTTGTGCGGGAATTGCATGCTCAGGTTCGGGCTAACATTGAGAAGAAAAATGAGCATTATGCTCGCCAGGCCAATAAGGGTCGTGTGAAGGTTGTTTTTCATCCAGGAGATTGGGTGTGGGTGCATCTGAGAAAGGATGCGATTTGCCAAACAGCGAAAGTCTAAGTTGCACCCTATGGGAGATGGGCCATTCAAGTGTTGGAGCGCATCAATGATAACGCTACAAGATTGACTTACCAAGTCACTATGGTAACGTAAGCGCAACTTTAATGTTTCTGATCTTACTCTATATGATGCAGGTGATTCGAGGACGAATATTCTCGAGGAAGGAGGGAATGATGGGGATCAGCTAGCATCAAGAGTTCAAGAGTCAAAGTCCACCGACTCGTTACATGGTTATGGGAGGTCTAATGACAAGAGCTAGAGCTAAGTGGATGAGAGAAGCCTTGCAAGGATTAGTGATGGAGCTGCAAGAGAGGGAACCGAGCTTTACTAAGGAATCCAAGGGATCATACACGGCCTCACACACGGGCGTGTATCACGACCGTGTATCCTTACACAGCCTCAATTAGCATGGCCAGCGGCACAACCGTGTGTCTCAGCAAAATTCTCACAGAAGAGTACACGGCCAAAAGGCTACGGTCGTGTATGAAACGTGTATCGTGCTTGTCACATACACAGTGTTATACACGGCTCGGAGACACGGGTCAAGTATGCAACCGTGTAACTTGTTCGTCGCCTGCCCAGTGTCATACACGGCTTGGAGAACACGGGTCGTGTATGCGACCGTGTATCTTGTTTGTCGCCTGCCCAGTGTCATACACGGCTCAGAGACACGGCCGTGTATTACACCGTGTACTACGCGTATCTTTTTATTTTCGTTCCGCGTATTTTCCTTTTAAGACTTTGTACGAGGAAGTATAAATACCCTTTTGTAAAAACGCTAGGGTTACGAATTTTTTACAGATTTAAATACATATTTTGAGGTTTTCTCTCTCTTTGTTCTTTGCAAAAGAACTCTTTTGTTTTTTTAAATTTAAAGCTTGGGGAAATATTTTGAAAACTTGGGTTTCAATAACAGGGTGGTTGGGTTATTTTCCGTTCACCGCTTTTTTCAAGCGATTTTTGGGGACCCTTTTTTCAAATCACGATGTCGGGTTCTAGGTTTAATTTCCCTGGGTTCGCATCACTATCCATCAATATCATTACATATTATTACGGGGTTTATTGCGATCCTCTCTTTGTTTCCATTTGGAGGTGAGATTGCTAAATTTACAAAAAAAAGTCCGTTAGTAAGTGTAAATTTTTTTAAAAAAATTAAAAAAAAAATTTTTTTCAATTTTTTAAAATTTAATGATGGAAAAGTTGTGTTAAAATTCTTCTTCTTGGTTGGAAACAATTAATTTTTTTCAATATAATAAATAAATAAATAAATAAATTAATTTAAAAAGGTTTAAATTTAGATGAAAATTTAAACGGAATTTCTAAACTAATATTAAACTAGATCTTGAACGCTAAATTCTTTTTTTTTTTCGGTTAATGTAATATGCAATCCGTATTTTGTTGTTTTGAGAAAATAATCGGGGTTACCCTTTCTATTTGTTCTTTGGGGATGGAAAGGTCGCTGAATTGCTAAAGCTGTAAAGGGAAATCACAAGCCATGCATACTAAAAAAAAAGAAAAGAAGTTGTTGGATAGAAGGAGTACAAAATAAAGATCACATCGGTCGGGTAGTGGAGGGGGATCGGGAAAAGGAAAAGCGTTGCACCCTACTTTTGAAAGCCGTCAGTCAAGTCAGACGATACATCCCACCTCTTGAGGAAGGGCCGCCCCGTTGGGATTGCAGGTTTCCCCAGTGTTGACCGAACCCCAAATTCCGGAAGAAAAACTGAGAGCGAAAATTGACCTCGTTAAAATTTCAAAAACCCGTTAAAAACCCTTGCTGTGGAAGGGGACCAAGTGTTGCGTGATAGGAAGCAAGTGAAAGAAGCTTTTGAGTACCGGGGTAAAAAATGTTGTTTACCCCCGGGGGTGAGGCTGAGTTTTTTAATGCAGTGTCTATTTACAACCGAAACATAGATAATTGAAGAGGTTATGCTACTGAATTCGGCAGGAAGAGGTAAGAAGAGGACAACCAATCTGAAGAGACCCCGAAAAGAGGAAGAAACGGGGAAGAAAGGGATTAGGCTCTTCGCGAGTTTTGTCTCTCCCCGGCCCGGCCCTCCCCAGCAGAATGCCTTTAGCATTTGAGCATGAGCCAATTCCTCAGAAGCTTTTAAAAAGTAGTGATTTTTTATGTCGAAACAGCATAAATACCCCCCTCCATGGTCAAAATTACAAGTGCCCCATCTGGAGCTCTCTGTGGGAGTAAGGGCAAAGTAGCGTTCCTGACGGGGAAACTTGAGTATGGCGATGTTCCCGGATTATTTTTAAACAGCAATGCGAGGGTTTTAAGTACGATAAGAAGTCTGAAAGGCCCCTTTAGGGGCTGGAAGAGAAAAATGCTCGGAAAGGAACCCTTAAAAATCGTTTTGGGAAAAAGTTTGAAAACGATTTGAAAAACGAGGATTTTGGGACCCAAAGGCATTTGTGGAAGCGCTTTGGAAGATTTCCTGCAGGGGCGCGCTTAGGGTCTTTTTTTTTTCGTTTTTGAAAATTTTTTGTGGCGTTAAGTTTTGGGCAGTTTATTTTGGAGCTAAATTGTCTTTATTTTAGGTGGGCCCTTTTTCTCTCTTGTGCGGGTAAAAGTTTTTTGTGGTTTTCATCAAAAATGCCCTCCATTCATTCTTTCAAAAGCATTGGTGAAATCAGGTGGAAATTAAATTTCTTGAAATAAAAAGGGAGTAAAATTTTCCTACCCAATAGGGTGAGCAGAGATATATGATCAGTATAATATTAGGTTTTACTAGTATAGTACTCTTTTTTATTGGTATCAATTCCTAAATTTTAAAAATCCACATTTAACTCACTGAAAAAAAAATCACATTTATCTTATCATATAAACAAATATTATAGAACTTGAACTTTTTAGGTACCAAAATTTTTATTACATTTTTATAATATGAGATCTTTTAGATGAGTTGCTTAATAACTTGTCTTTTTTCTTTTCATATATTTGTAACAAGTACTCTATCAATTTGGTAACTACAATATTTTAATTACTTTTTATTTTTTTTTCAATCACATATTTCTCATGATGGTATGTATGATGAACTGGACTATGGAATGTTATTATAAAATTACAATCTATAATAAGATATACATTTACTCATTTAAAATAAATAACAAAATCAAATCTACCACTGTATTTTTAATTATACTAGAACATCCAATGAAAAGAAGTAATATAATAAAATACTATGGAACTTGTGCTTGCATACTTGGACTACAAATTGGAAGATGCATGCTCCATATGGAAACATTGTACCTTATATTCTACCCAATGAAGAGAAAAATTTGAAATTTGAAATCGAAACCAATGCTATAAAGTATAAACTTCAATAGTCATCTAAAATTTACTCAATAATATAGGATAGAGTGGATTTCAAATTCAAATAGGGGTCACCCTTAATTCTAGGTTATAGTTGCCCCAAATAAATCCCTTTATTTTTGTTTCAGGGCTTTTAAATACATTGACGTGATTATCACAACTCACGATTTGGTTAATTGGAAACAGTAAATCTGATTACAAACATTTTACTTCTGACATGCTCCATGTAATAATAGAAAAAGAGGCCCATATAAGAACCAATTTTATGAACTTTACATAATTTTTTTTTATCTAGAAAACAGATATGATTGATTCAGATATTAAATAAATTGAGTAAGGTTATCCTAGCTGATGAGAAAATTTCCCAATCGTAAGGGAAATGGGAATCAATTTTTAACATTAATGTGGCAAAATATGAAGGGAAAAATTCTTATTCATCTCTTTTTTTTTTTTTCTTACATTATACAATATAATACATAGAATTATAAGAGGCAAAAAAGGATTACAAGAGGTAAAAAGGAAGAATCCTAATACATAGAAAAAACTATAATACATTTTTTCTAAAACATATCTTTTCTAAAACTAATAAATCTAATTAATTCTCTTATTGTTTACGACTCATATATCTCAATACTCTCCCTCAAGCTTTGGAATAGATATCCTCCATTCCTAGCTTGGACACAAGATAGTGAAAACTTGAACTACTTAGCCCCTTTGTTAGAACATCTACTAATTGTTGTCATGTTAGAATATATGACATGCACAATAACCTTTCCTCTAATTTTTCTTTGTTGAAATGCTTGTCAATTTCATATGCTTTGTCCTATTGTGTTGTATAGGATTATGAGAAATATTGATGGTTGACTTGTTGTTGCAATAGAGCTTTATTTTGATTCTCAAATCATCCAAGATAATGTTCAACCTGAGTAATTCACACAATCCTTGAGCAATTGCCTTAAACTCTAATTTGGCTAATGATCTTGCTACCACTTTTTTTTTTTTTTTTTTTTTTTTTTTTTTTTTTTTTTTTGCTCCTCCATCTTACCAAGTTACCTCCAACAAAAGTACAATACCCGATAGTTGATCTTCTTTCAACTAGAGAACTAGCATAGTCAAAGTTAGTGTAGAGTTCTGAAGTAAGTTTGGAGTTCTTTTTGAAACAAAATTCCCTTTCTTAGATTTCCTTTCAAGTAGTGAAGCACCCTATAGGCAGCTTGAAAGATGAGATTCTCTTAGACCATGCATGAATTAGCTAATTATGCTCACTGAGTATACAATGTCTAATTGAGTGTAGGCTAGATACATAAGTTTACCAACCAATCTCTGGTACATTCTCTTATCAACCACCGGTTCTTCCTTAGCTTCTCCCAACTTGTGATTTAGATCTATTGGAGTAGAGACTAGTTTACTTCCAATCTTCCTTATTTTTGCCAATAAGTTAATCACATGTTTCTACTGCAAAATGAAAATTTCGTGTGTGGAATAGGCCACTTCAATATTGAAGAAGTACTTTAGTTTTCCTAATTCCTTTATCTCAAATTCTTTGGTTAGCTGTTGCTTTAACTCATACTTTTCTCTCTCATCATTTCCCATTACTGTAATGTCATCTACATAGACTATAAGCATAGTTACTCCCCCTGCAGTTGAGTGCTTAGTAAAGAGAGTGTGATCCCTTGACTTTGTTTATAACTAAACTTCTTCATAACCTTTACAAATCTTCCAAACTAAGCTTTAGGGGATTTTTTTAACCCATAAAGAGCCTTTCTTAGTTTGTACACCTTATTACCTGTATCTCCCTCCAAACCTAGTAGAATATTCATGTAGATTTCTTCATCCAAGTCACCATGAAGAAATGTGTATTTAACATCACATTGTAGAAGTTGCTAATCGAAGTGGGCAACTAATGGTAACAAAATTCTCATGGTATTCATTTTTTCAACTAGAGAAGAAGTCTCCTAATAATCACCTCCATAAGTTTGAGTATAACCATTGGCCACCAATCTAGCTTTAATTTCTCAAGGGATTTATCAACTTTGTATTTCACTGTGAAAATCCACTTATAGTCAACAATATATTTTCCTTTCGGCTTATTAACAGTCTCCCAGGTTTTATTCTTTTCCAAGGCAATCATCTCTTCTTTCATAGCATTCCTCCATTCCCTTTTTGACAATGCCTCATAAATTGTGTTGGGGATAGCAATGGTGTTTTGACTCACAATAAACCTTTTATGGGTTGGTGACAGATGCTTAAGTGAAACATAGTGAGACAATGGATAAAGTAATCATTTTAGTGCATTCTCTGGCTCCTTTTCTAATAGTAATGGGAAGGTCTAAGTTGTTTGTTGGGTCAATTGATGGTTTAACAAATTGTGCATTTAAAGAAGGGTCAAATCTTACCATAATTTTTTAACATTGTTTGAGTTGGATTCTTGGATCTGCATTAGTGGAACAACCTTTCTCCTTAAATTTACACTCGAGAAATCTTAGAATGATCAACACTTGCTGGAATAGGAGAAGTCGGGAGTTTAATGGTAGACCGGATATGTTTGGCTTAGGAGATTTGGACTCTAGTTCAACACTAGTTGGAACATAGGGCATAAAAGGAAGATCAAGAGGTCTAAGCGGCTCAATGGACTTATTAGTACTCTCTTCCATCCTTAAGTTCTCCCTTGAAGAGTAGACATGGAGAAAAAAGGAATTATTTTTGCAAATATGACATTAGTAGAGATAATGGACAAAGGATAGTATCACTTATATCCCTTTAGAGTGGATGAATAAACCTAGGAAAATACATTGATGGCTCAAGGGTTAAGTTTACTTTTGTGTTGGTTGTGGACATAAGCAAAAGTTGTGCATCTCTAAAATGTCGGTAGAAACTGTTAAGAAGTTCTATGGGACTTTTGTTATTTAGGACACATGAGGGAAGTCTATTTATCACATATGTAGTAGTTAGAACAACCTCCCCCCAATAGGACATAGGGACATTCCCTTGAAAGAGTAAAGCTCATATGGTGTTAAGTAAGTACTCATTTTCCTTTCAGTTACCCCTTTTTGTTAGGGTGTGTTAACACATGATGAATTGTGAATGATGCCTTGAGATTGAAAGTAGGGTAGTACTGTTTGGTTGAAATAGTTGCTAGCATTATTTATTCGATTTTTTTTTTTTTTATCCTAAATTAATTTGAATCATAGAAACAAAATTAAGTATAATAGTGTTGACATCAGACTTTTGTTTTAGAAGATATAACCATGTAACCCCGAGTGCAATCATCAATTAGTGATATAAACCAACGAGCTCCAGAAGCATTAGGAATAGTAGAATGTCCCCATATGTCACTATGAATCAAATGAAAAGGATGTGAACTTCTTTTATTATTGATAGGAAAAGATATACGAGTATGTTTGCAAAATTCACAAAGAGTACATTTAAAACTCAAAAATATCTAATCCTTGAAACAAATGGGGAAGCATGACTTTGAGAACTCTAAAAGATAGATGTCTAGACGTAGGTGATACAACTAGATAGCATCTTTATTTAAGGAATTGAGAAAAGACATATTACTCCTAGGTTTTTGAGAAGATTTAAGGTAATAAAGACTGTTACTTTCCTTAGCAAGTCCAATCCTCCTCATCATGTCCTGGTCTGAAAAACATAGTAAGAAGAGTAAAAAACAATGTAACATTTAAGGTTACTAGTGAGTTTTTTTAATGGTGATAAGGCTAGATGATAACTTTGGTATATGAAGAACATTTTTAAAGGTAAGAGTAGGTGTAATATGTATGTCTCCAATTCCTACAATAGTAGCTAAAGTACCATTAGCCATTGCAATTTTCCCATTATTAGAGCATGGGGTGTATGTGTGGAAGAGTTGAAACATGTGGATCATATGGTCTGTAGCCCTAGAGTCTTTTATCTATGTACTAGTATGTAAGTTTTCTGAGGCATTCATGTAAAGAGGGGTAGAGATTTACTTGAAAGAGTTAGAGAATATGTTCCAAGGCCTTTTCCATAGATCCTAACAAATTTCTCAACTTCTTAATCTCTTCACTATTGAACCTCCAACTGCTGGGTTTTCTTTGGTTTTGGACTATTTTGCCTTGTGTACATGAGGTCTTTGTTGGCCTCTACAATTTCCCCACTCTCAACTTAGTGGCTTACCATTTAGCTTCTAACACCTCTCTTTTGTGTGCCTTGATTTCTTGCAATAAGTGCACCATAGATTGTCTTTGCTCTCCTTAATCTGGTTTTCCTATTTGGGTATTTGGACTGGTCACTTTACCTTTCTTTTGATGTTATATCTTTGTAGCTAAGCCTGACTTGTTTGTTGTTTTGAATTCAAGCATAATAGCACATCGGCTTTCTTTTGCTTGTATCAATGAGATGGTTTCCTCTAAGGAGGGTGTTTCCTCTTTTCCAAGAATCTAGACTTGAACTTGATCAAATTCTAGATTCAATCGAACAAAAAAATTGTAAATAAGATCTTTGTCAATGAAGTTCTTCAAAATTGCAACATCCTTAAGGTGTTTCATCTTAAAACTCGATAATGATTGAGTTCTTGCTATAGATTTTGCAATTTTATTTGTATATTCTGTGATTGATTTATCCCCTTGCTTAGTGGCTTCAATTTTGATTTTTATCTCATATACTTGAGCAACATCATGAGCTTTTGAATATCTGCGACGTAGGAAGTCCCAAATCTCCTTTGCTGTATTGAGAAACATGCATATGTTACTTTTTGTGGAATCCATTGAATCCCATAGCCAAGACATTATCATTGAATCCTCCTCATCCCATGCTTTAAATGTGGGGTCATCCTCTATTGGTCTAGTCTCGAGAAGGTGATTAAGTCTTTCTTTGCCTTTGAGATAGGTTAGGACAAATTGAGACCATTTGAGATAATTCTTCCTATTGAATCTGTAGGAGGTTCGAATATTTTGCAATTCTCTAATTTTCTGAGCATTATTGGAGTCTTCAGATGTTTTAGGGCTATCAATAGTTTTGGACATGATGACAAAAAGTGATTTTTCTGCGATTAAGGCCATTGAACACATAAAACAATTGAGGGAAAAATAGCTATGAAGGTTGTAATAAAGAAGGCAAAGAGAAACTTTAGGAACGAAGCCTAGGGCTTTGATACCATATAGCAAAATATGAAAGGAATTTTTTTATTTATCTCCTTTTTTTTTTTTTACAATATGCAATATAATATGTAGGATTAAAAGAGATAAAAAAAGAATGATAAAAAAAATTGTAATACATGAAAAAAACTATAATACATTTTTTTAAAATATTTTTTTTAAATAAATAAATCTAATTAATTCTTCTATTATTTGTGGCTCATATATCTTGAAAATCAATACACTAAATTGGGTTTGAAATCTTTTGATAAAATTAAGAGAAAAACCTGCAAGCACTCATGACTCGCTAGGAAAACTGAAAAAAAAAAAAGTTACTAACTTCAACAATCGAACTATATAATTTGCATTACAAGATCTACCTCCTAGTTAGAGGAGTTAGTAATTACATATAAAATTGGAAATTAAGCTACATATAAAGAAAATAAGATATGGAATAATCTTAATTAAAAAAAAAATCGTCTTAAACTTGAAGAGACTGCTTCGTACCCCTTAGTTCACATGACAAAAATAGATAAAAGAATCTTCGACAACCTCTCAAGCAACCCACCATGTTTCTTGGCATTTATTGATGATGCACGTCATAGCTGTTCAATTTTTGTCCCAAGTATATTGACGTGCTACGTAAGGGTTGGGCAAAACATTTTTCCGTATATTGCGGTCCTATTTTCATATATTTTACCAATAAAATCATCTAAAGTGCATCGTATGATCCTTAGTATAAACAAATATATAGATTTTTTTTCACCAATTTAGATTAAAACCATACGTTAGAACATTATGAATTATAATAGTTTAAATTGAAATGAATAAGTAAATCGAGAGCATAGAATATGGAAGTGAGACTATCACATATGTTGCAACATCGTTTAGGGTTTGTTCTAATTCAAAATGGTTCATAAAATAAATCAAACCATTTTATATAAAAAGTATACATTATAGTTTAGTTCAGTAACAGTGAATACTACTTGGCATGTCTGATTGGTGGAATGAAATAATTAGTATTAGAATTGTAATTATTAAGAAATTAAAAAAAATAATATCTATTATTTTGTTTGTTTGGTTACACTTAAGATGGTATAATTAATATATTATAATATGTTTATAAATAAACCGGGGAATATTTCTTTATTTTTAAAAAGAAATTACAGTTCACTATTTTGATAATAATAAAAAAATAATTTTGTTTATTTGGCTTTTATAAAATCAACCAAACATATGCTGAAGTAACTATTTTTAAAAGCCATGAAGAAAATAAATAAAGAGGCGTCATTTGGTGCAAAGAGATAGATATAAACATAGATAATTCTCTACAGAAAGAGCAGATACTTATATGTTATATATCGACGAAAATTACATATCAAATTATGGATTTGTACATTAAATACGAATGGAAAAATTAGAAAAGTCGCACAAATTGTTGAATTAATTTTTTCGAGATGATTGGAATAGAAGCCGAGCAAAAAGGGCTAGACATGGAGCTGGGTCCGAATCGCCATAGAACCGGGCATGGAAGTACGGAACTGCTAGTTCCGGGTTTCAGAAATGTGGAACCGACAACGAACTCGTGAGAACAATTTACGGGCCGGTTCTAGAGAATCGGTGGTTCACGGATCAGTTTTCAGTCCCGTGACTCTTGAAATAAAAAAAATAATAATAAATTCAAAAAGGAAATTAAAATAAGAATTTATATAGAAGATAACTTAATTACTTTAGTTAAGAAAATTAAAAAGTAATTAATGCGATTAATGAAATTAGCCAAAAACTTTTGATATTTTTAGACTATTTTGTAATTAAATTGAAAAAAGATTTGTATTTATTTATATACAATTATATCTAAATAAAATTATTATTTTATTAATATGGGACAAATTTTCTATGCTAAAGTTGATTCCCCAAATCTCGATTAATTAGTATCATTTTTCTTTTGGCAAGTTGTCTTTTAAGTTTTCAAAATTTTCTTTATGAATTTGCCAGTTTTATGGCAGCTAGCTCTCTTCCTAGTGAATACATGGATCTTCTATTGACTAAATTGGAAGCTTTTTCTATTAATACCACAATTCAATCAAATGCTTCTTATTTTAAGTTGATCATTTGAATTTGGGGAAAATTATATGGATATTATGTAAAAAGTTTTTAAATTGCATGAATCTTTTTTTTTTTTTTTTTCTAAATTCAACAGCCAAACTTCCTGAAACAATGGTAAGATTCACTTCTTTTATACTTTACTACTTATGCATAATTCCCTACTGACGTGAACAACTTATATAATATATTTAATTAATAAAATTAATAAAAAATTTGGAAAATTAAAAAAAAAAATTATAGGAAAATAAAAATAAAATCGAAAGACAATTAAAAAAATAAAAGACAATGTGACCATTGCCACACCCAATTTTCTTTTTGTTCTCTTTTTTTTTTTTAAAAAAAAAATTCTTATATTCTTATAATATATATATTAATTTTTTGAATTATTAGTAGCTCTATTGTACAAGGTTATTTTGGTAATTGGCTTTTAACACCAATTAACGCCTTGAACCGATCTATTAGGTTAATAATAGGGTTTAAAAAACTAGGCCAAGTCAAGGATGTCTTAGGGAAAGGAGATCAATCTTAGTAGGATCAAAATAGGAATTGCTGGATCAAATTTTTATGCTTTTATAGTCTTACATGACCGTACACAAAAAGTAGACTTAGAAAAAAAGGCCTTTCTCAACTAGTTTGGGCTTTATTTGGCTTTAAACAAGCCTTAAGCTTATTTATAATGAAAATGGACTACTTTTAATTCTTACAAGTCTTTAGACTTATCCAAGCTTATGAAGAATAAAAGAGAAGATAAAGGCTTAATGACAACTGTTGGATCGTTAAAAGTGATCCAATGGCCACTTACCATGCTCAATTTGTGCCATCCATCTTTGAGTCATCTGATGGTTAACATGAGTCTTTAAACTTTATAAATAAGAGGCTTCTCATCTCATTTATTCTAAGTATTAGCTTGTTTAAGATGAACACCAAAGCTTTGTTGAAATAGCTCTAAAGAAGATCAAGCAAGCAATTTATCAAGAATGATTAGGAACATCGAGTTTGATTTGCTGTCATGTGTGTGCATTCTAGATGCTAAGTTTGCTTATTCTTTCTCTCATGTTTCTTCCTATGACATCTTCCACATGTCCTCTACTTAAATCTTCTCTCAAGCCGATTGGCATGTTTATTGCACGTGATTGGTCTACTGTAGTAACCTTACTATACATTTGTCAATTTCATATATTGTATTAGCAACAAATTACACATAAGTAGTCAATACAGAAACAAAGTTAGATCTCATAACTGTTTTAAGAGTAACAAATGCTGACTTTTGAAAAATAAAAGATCTATATAATTTTTAAACCTTTCAGAAAACGTCCGTATAATTTACCCTTTAAAATTTGCATGTTTTATGTATTCATACCAAATAAGTTCACAGTTACAATTTTCCTCATTGGCATTACGCAACACTCGCAGATTATGGCTCATTTGAAAGCCCATTGGTTCTCTCTCGAATCTGTTCCTCTTCCTCTGGGGTATAATCATTCTTAATGTCGAGTATTTCGCGAATCTCCTCAGGACTCCTGTCCCTCATCATGTCTGCCACAGTTTGGCAGGTTAGATCTAACAAGGCCCTTGATGACCAGGTAGTTTGCTGCCTGTACAAGATGTGGAGAAAAAAGAGGTTCAAAGATCAAATGGTAGGCAGCCATTATGCTAACGAACATAGATCAGGACAATAGCAAATGAAACTGGGAAACATAAGCAAAAACAGCATAATCATTCTTCATCCAGAGGAGGTTGGTATCTGAGAGATCACCAATTCGGTACTCAAAAGCACGCATGAGCAATCCATCATCAGCTTCACTGTGATTTAAGGGGTACAGTATAATCCTAGAACCGCAACTATATGGTGAGATGGATGTCGGAGACCACGCGAAAATAAGTGAAGGTCCACAAGGCACAGGCGAGAATCCTCCACATACTTATATGTAAACTACATTAAAAAGACCTAGGACAATAACCAAACAAATCAAGCATTACCATGCAAGGACACAAGACAACTCCTAAATTACTTCATTGCGTCAAATGATTACAGCACGGTTTCTTAAGCTAAAACCATTTCTACATAAAAATTAATTCAAAGACAGTCCTAAATTTTACTGTATCAAATAATTACAGCAACAAGTATAAAGTTTTATGAATTTACATCATAACATCTTGTAATACCAGAAATTTTTATTTTATTTTTATTATATATAAATTGCAACAAAAAGCTAAGGACAAGGATGGGAATTTTATTAAAATCGAGGGGCAATTTGGACATTTAAACAAAAGGAGTATTGAAGCCTTAGATGACCTAATGTCCCTCTCTTTTTCACCCCCTCACAGTAACAACACAGACTCTTCAAAAGGGAAAAAAGGCAATCTATCGGATCGCATGGATGATTTTGAGTAAACTAGGTAAGAAAAGTAGTGAATTGATGAATTTTCCATGTGGAATGAATAATCTAATCACATTTCATTCCTTGTGTAAACCAGAACTCAAATTTGAGGAAAGGACATAACGGGAATGGGACTCAACAGCTTAAGGATTCAATTTATAGGAATTTTGATGTAAGTACCATAATCCTTGTAATTGATTTTTAATTATGTGTTTTAAGAGATGGTATTAATCTTAAATTAATACTAAGAAAGACTTGTTGATGATGTGCAAATTTCAATTTATCTTAAGTCTAGTACTAGAAGTGCTTAAGGCTAGGATTCAAGGTATGTGTAACTTGTGTGTTGATTGTGCTTATTTAAGTTAGCTTATGCATTGAATTTGATTTAATTAGAGGAATTGACTTAAGTGTTTAAGTTGTATGCTGTATGTGCTTGGCTTGGCCTAGGGCTTGTAGTGGCAGATCTTTAGGGAGCATCCCAATGATCCTTGTATGACATTGTCCCTAGTGGAGTTGTGCGGAAATGATCTGGGTTGATTGTTGGTTTAGGTGGGTTATGTGGACATAGGTGTGGGACTTATAGTGGGCAGTTTCCATAACCAAGTTTAAGAGTTAAGGGATCATGGGTGTAGGGCCCATAGTGGCAATTCCCATCACTAATTCATGTTCCAATGTGTTAAGTATGTTAAGGGGATCATGAGTACCTTGTTATTGCTTGTGGACGTAAATTGTATTATGAAACGATTGCTTGTATTTAAGTATTGTGTGATGTGTGTGATACTTGTTCATGTTTGTTCATGTGTATGTGTTTGTGTTATATAAACTAGGCATTAGCTTACCCTTCGGAGAATATTTTTTTAGATGCAGGTGTTGAAGGAGATGATAACTTAGAAGTAACTTGGGTTTGGTGAACTATAAAGAGGGGAAGAAGATGGTTATCATTACTACTATGGTGATTAGAAATTTGGGAGAATTATGTTAATTGAATGTAATAAATAGAATCATTTAGAGAATGTTATTTAGAGTTTTATAGGCTTCCACTATGTTAGATGTTGAATATGGATTTATGAAATTGATTATGAAGTTGTGGAATGTATTGAATTTCTTTATATAAGAAATTTAGAATAAAAGGTATCAGAGTTGGTCTAGAGCCTTAACGTATTTTTATGAGATAAGGGCACGTGTTTAAGTAGTAGCACAACCTAGGTTTTGGGGCATTACAGCTAAGGTGGTATCAGAGCTTAGGTTTATGATCTTTAGGGACTTAAGTTTAAATTTATAGAAGATAGATTGTTGATCCTAAAGAGCTTAGGTAATGATCCTTAGAATGAAGTGATGATCAATAGACATAAGTAAACAATAAAAACATAAGATATGATCTTTAGAGGAATTAAGCACTTGATCTGTAAGATGGCGAGACATGAAGAGAGTGGGTAAAGTCATGGACGTTTATTTAATTATTTTCTTGTATTACTATTTTAATTATATTTCTTTCAATTGCTAAGTTATGTATAAGTAAATCGTTATGTGAAAATGTTATATATATAGATGTATATATATACCAACATATACTAATTCTAACATCAGTTGACACTAACCTTAAGTACATCTAGTCAACTCTTCTTAAACAAAATACCTCCAAGAAAATCATTGAATTAAGAGTTGGAAGGGGTGCTAGACGTGATAACCCCAAGGAGGAGGAAGTTCAAAATCCATAGCCAAAAGGGGAAAGAGGTCAGATGGTTGAAGAGACTGTTCAGCTGCTACATACCGTAAAACACCTAGTGAGACTACTGGCACAATAACCCCAAGCCCTAATGTCCCACAATACAGGAATGTCAATGAACTCATCAGCTTTGATAGGTTCATTAGAGTATCTAAAGAATTTAACCGTAGAGTGGATGACCTAATCAAAGCTAAGGATTGGGTATAGGAAATTTTGAAGACATTTGTTGCCTTCAAAATACCAGAAGACAGGAAGGTAAATTATGCTGCATTCATGTTGAAGGGAACTGTAGCAAAATGGTGCGCCTTGGTTCCCAGACTTGTAGGGAATGTATGATTTGGGCTGTATGTAAGGAGCTGTTCTATTCAAGGTACTTCCTAGCAGTTTCAGAGATAAGATGGAGAATGAATACTACAACTGTGAATAAGGAGGAACAGACAGTTGAAGAGTATAAGACAGAGCAGAACGCCTCATCCAGTTCCTTCCTAAAAATGTGCATAACTATGATAAGTCCTGAGCCAAGAGATTCCTAAGAGGCTTGGGCTTGGACCTATAACTTGTAGTGGGGGCCTTTCAACTAAATACATATATTGAAATGGTGGATAAGGCTAAGTATCTCGAGTAGAACAAGAAGATCATTGAAGAACAGAGGAGTTGCAGAGTAGCAATAGCTTTGGGAGAAAGACCTGCCTCTAGTGGAATGGGACGAGATAGAGGCAAAAGATGTCATGTGCAGCAAAGTAGAATAAAAAATGGTGTAGCCCTCCCTTGCAAATTAGACAAGTGCCCTTGACACTTCCTATAGCTGGCTTAAATGTTAAATGTACTAGATGCTATGGGCCTCATGAGATAGGAGAGTGCAAATGGCTAAAGGGAGCATGTTTCTCTTGTGGGAAGATTGGACATATCAATTAGGCATTACACTGAGAGGTTATTTTCGTAATTTTCTATCATGTGTGCAATCAGAGGGGACATAAGGTAGTTAACTATCCTTAAGGACAAATAAGAAATCAAACAGGTACGTCTGTATCCTATGTGTCAGAGAATTTTGTATGTGCATGTGTATTTAATATTGAAAACATGAATGACTGTCTGGCTGTTAGTAATCCCTTGGGAGTAGTAGGAAGAATAAGTAGATTATGCAGAAGAGTGGGAATAAAAATACATGGTAGGGTGATACAAACAGACTTCTTAGTATTGGAGATGATAGAATTTGACATTATTCTAGGTGTAACTAGCTATCAAAATATCACACTACCATTGACTGTCGCAATAAGGTGGTGTAGTTTAATATACTAGGGAAGAAATATTTTGAATATAAGTTAAAGTGCAGAGACCCATTAGATTGCCTACTTATGAGATGTGGGAAAAAAGTGTGTTGGCAACTATATTTGTTGAAGCCAATGAAGAAGTTAAGATAGAAGGGGTACTGGTAGTGAGGGAGTTTTCTGACATGTTTCCCAAAGACCTTTCTGGTTTACCCTTAGCTAAGGAGATAAAATGTTATCGAGTATAATTTTTGTTTTTCCAAATTTCCCATCCGATCCATACTAGACCCTATGCTCATCTAATGTAGACCCTCGACTTGAGTTAGGAATTTCGTTTTGTTTTGGAGTCGCCACCCAACTGTGGTTGGGAAAGATTGCATCAGGACTAATTGAGTAGATTAATCCTAATTGGACCACTGGTCAGCGTAATTTCCTTCTTTTCGTTTTTTGTGAAAAGAGGAAAGGGAAAAACCAAAGTTTCTGAGTTTGGAGGCTAACCTATTAAACTCTAAGGTTACCACCATAATTTCCTAAAATCTAAACCTTATCTAAAATGTCTTTTATTTATTTATTGTTCTTTTCACTGTGTTTTTAGATAACCTTTCTAAGAAAATGATTTTTGTTCTTTTAGGTCTGCCCCAAATGGGTGCCTACATACCTGCTATTTAGGATACAAACGTGCCATAGTTCGCTTTTCCTAAAAAACTTGAGTGTTTGTGATTTTTATTATGAAATTTCTTTTGATTTATGTTTTTACCATCTTAGTATTTTTCTAAAAAATCTAAGCCTAAACTTGATGAAGGGAAAAATTCTGGCATTGTCAACCTTTCCAGAAACCCAATCTGGATGATTAACCAAATTGCTCATCTTTATCTTATGTCTTTATTTCTAATAAACTTTGGAATAATCTTACAGGTACAATTATATATCTCATGGGATGCCAAAATGTCCTACAACTTCAGTTGGACACAAGACATTTTTCTAGGTAACAATCAAAGGCCCGCTGCGATTGTTCTCTATTCTGAGCATTGGATCATGAAGATTTATGTTATTTTGTATCTTGTAAATTTTTATTGAACTATTTTGGTTGTATTTTGGTTTTGGGACACTTTTATTTCCATGTAACTTTCATTTAGGGTTAGCCACCTTAAAAGTGGCAAACTTGTAATTTTGAGCACTTTTTAACCCTAGAAGTAGCAAGTATAAATACTTGCTTAAGAGAGGGTTTAGGGGAGCTTAATTTTGCAGAACATACACCTCTTTTCACGTGTGAATTAGGGTTCATACCTTGGTTCCAACTCTTATCAATTTCAATTCCAAGACTTGAAATTGTGGCGAGTGCAACAATTGGAATTTGTGAGTCATATCAATTCCTACTTGTTGTGATTTCTTTTCTTCTCTAGTGTGTTGTATCTAGGGTTGATTAGAGATAGTTCTTGGTCAGATTTATATCTTATTGTACACGAATTCTTGTGATTATTTGAAGTACTTATCATTTGATTTGGATTATCATTGAAAAGTTTCCTTGAAAACGTGAATTTCACCATTTGGAAAAGGAATCTTACTTTACGGTTTTCTTTGTCAAATTGAGGCTTCATTTGCGTGGATTATATGATATTAAAGTGTTATTAGAATCCATTTCCATTGTGGTATTCAGATTATATCATTAGTAGATTGAATTTCATCATTTCAACATTAGGGTTCATTTGAAAGTACCATTTTTGGGATCCGATTTTGCCTAGACTTGAGATATCTTTTCTTAAGTCTTTTGAATGTGTTTTTAAGAGTGATTAGGCACATCACTTGTTCATTTGATTTTTGAAAAATATAATTTTTAGAAAGGAACAATTTGGATTTATTTAAGAAAATGATTTTCTAATTGATAAATTTCATTTTTCTTTTTCAACCCTTTCATTTTATAAATTTTTGTTGATATATATTGATTTTTATAATTTTATGATTTTTTTATTTATTAATTTTTTAATTTCTATTTAATTTTTTCTTATAATTAATTAATCCTAAACTAAATTAAATTTTACTATTTTTTTCATTATTATATTTTTATCATTTCTTTATATATTTTATATTTTTATTATCATTATAATATTTATTCTTATTATTATTCATCCTAATAAAATTTTTTAAAAACAATAATCTAATATTTTTTATATTTTTGAATTATAATAACAATTAAATAAATAAGAAATTTGAAATATAAATAAATAACTAAGATAAACAAATAAGAAATAAAAAAATAATAAAAATTTGACTTACCTGGATTCGGTGTTGGGGATTGTTTTTGAAGGTGTTTAAGAGTGATAGGCACTACTTGTATTATGATTTTTTAAAATAATAATTTTAAGAAAAATCCAATTTGGATTTATTAAGAAAATGATTTTTAAGGATAAAAGTTTCATTTTTCTTTTTCAACCCATTCATTATTTATTTTTTTAATTTTTTTATTTTAAATTTTTATTGAATTTATTGATTTTATAATTTACTTATTTTTATTAATTTATTGAAATTTTTCTCCTATATTATTTATCTATCTAACTAAAATCTAAATTTTAATTTTTTTTAAATATTTTCATTTATATATTTTATATTTTTATTATTCATCATTTATTATTCTTATTATTATTATCATCCTAAATTAATTAAAAAAAAATCAAATTCTATATTTTATATTTTTTTAATTATAAATAACAAGTAAAAAATAAAGAAATTTGAAATTAAAAAATAACATAAATAAACAAATAGAAATAAATAAAAAATAAAAAAATTTGATTACCTGGATCCGATCAGGTGTGCGGGTTTAAGTCAATTGGGTCGGAGGGATCGATTGGTCAGGACAACAGAGTGCTCTTACGGCTTTCCGCGCCTTTAAGCAATTTTTTGGTTTCCTGTGGTTTTGGGTTGGGACAACTGGTGGTGGATTTCTCCAAAAACCCTTGGTGGCAGCTCTGGTGCTTGATCGGTGGTCGTGATGGGAATAAAATCGACAAGACTATCATTAGCAAAAAATTGAGGATTTCAATCTTGGCGATGAGGGCCATTTCGAGCAGATCAACCTGGATAAATTATTATATAACCTCTTTTATCTTATTCATGATTGTATGTTCCAACAGGTATGCTTTTTGGTTTCACAAGGCGATGGACAAACTCACTAAGACTCAGCTTGTAGGTTATCTATGGACGACCTGAACGGCGAGAGCTGAACCGTCGGATTCCATTATGAACTGTTGCTGAAGATTATTTTCTATACTTGTAATTTATGTTTGAACTAAATTTATTTGTAAGCTTTATGGGAATTTTTTGGTTGTAATCTGCTTAGGACTGCCACCCTATAGTGGTAGTTGTGATTTTCTAGTTTTTTAACCCTAAAGGGTGAAAGTATAAATACTTGCAAATTAGGGTTTTGGAGAGCTTTGACATTTTGAGAAAAAACACCCTTTTGCCGTGAAGAGAGAGTTGCCTCTTTCAAGCAATTGCTCTTATCAATTTCCTTAGTGAAATTGTGGCGAGTAGGCTTGGATTTGTTGTGTGTTATATCAACAAATTAAAAGTTGATCCTAATTCCAAACTAGTGCGTCATATCTGGTGAGGATTTAGTTACTTTTATGTAGTTTTGTTTTTGTCAAATTTTGGGTTCTAATTTCGGAAATTTTAATCACTTTGGATTTGAATTGATTCCATTTCATTTTAGTTCAATCCATCGATTTTTGTTATACATATATTGTTAACATAACAATTTCGGATTTTTTGGGAAATTTTATCATTTTCCTTCTTGCACCGTGGGGTTCTTTGTGATTTCCCCTTTAATTGTTGTGCTTGAACCCCCTTTTTAGGCACTCATAATTTTTTTTATCAGGCTTTAAGGGTTTTAAAAGGAGGGGTTTTGCAATTGAGATTTTTTCCTTATTTTGTTATCTTCTATTGCCCTGAGTTGCTTAAAGGGTTTTAAAAGGGGGGGTTGTTGCAATTGAATTTTGATCCTTAATTTTTATTTTCCTATTGCCGTGAGTTGCTTAAGGTTTTTTGAGGGGGGATTGTTGCAATTGAGATTTTATCCTTAAAATTGTTTCTTCCTATTGCCGTTGAGTTTTAAAGGTTTTAAGGGGGGGGATTGTTGCAATTGAGATTTTGATCCTTTATTGTTATCTTCCCTTTGCCGTGAGTTTCTTAAGGTTAAGAGGGGGGATTGTTGCAAGGGATTGTCCTTTGTTTCCTCTTTCCGTGAATTAAATTTAGAGTTTAAAGAAAGATTTTGTTGATTGAATTTTTAGAATTTAAAATTTTTTGGTTTTTTCCCTTTTGAACCCAAATTTTAGGGGAGTGGAAATTCGGAACAAAATGAATGTAATTTTTTGTTGTTGTTACCCTTTATTTTCTATGATCCTTTTTGAAATTGAGGATTAAATTAATTGTTTTTATTGGGACTAAGTTTTCGTGATTTTCTTACTTTGGGGAAATTGAAACTTGTTTTTTGGGAGAAGTGGATATCTTGTTGTAATTTTTGTCTTTACTTCACCCGGGAAAGGGGGAGGAGATTTATGCAAAGGAAAAAGGGAATTTTTGGAGAAATTAAGTGTGTTTTTTATTGCATTTTTGGGAATTTGGGAAATTTTGGAAGGGGTTGTGCAATTTTCATATTTGATTAGTGTGTAAAAAGGAAATTATTTGATTTTAAAACAAATAAGAGGGGAAAGGGGTTTAAATTTTGCTTGTTTAAAATTTTAAAATTTGATCTTACCAATGTGGAGGAGTGAATTTGTGAAATGGATTGATTTTTAAATTTAATGCTGCCTTTGTTGTTTTTATTTGGGTTGAAAAAATTGTGTTTAAAGGGAATTGCACGTATTTGGGGTAGTGGTGTTGTGTGTGTAAATTTTGGGAATGGGAAATGTATAATTTCCGATTTTAGTTGTGTGGAAGAAAGGAAACATTTTTTAAGGGAAAAACATCCCTTTTTTTCAAGTAGTTAAGTGGTATTGAATAATTTTTAGGGTTGAAAATTGTTCTTACCCTTTGTGGGAAAGTTGCTTAAGGGTGTCACTTGTAAAATTGTGCCCTGTATGTGGGAGTGTTAGTTTTGTTGCCGTTTCGTTGTTGTGCCCTTTAAAGAAGCTTTTTAGTTAGTTGTTGTTTTTTTCCTACCGTGGAAGTGAAGGTTGCAAATATTTTTGTTGGTAATTTTGTGGTTGGTTTTGGCGTGAATTGTTTTGTGAAACAAGTGTGCTCAATTATAGACATTACATTTGGTAAATTAAAAAAGATTGATCCACAAAATGTCTATTAAAAGTGTAATGGAGAAGGAGCGATGTGATATGTCGAGTTGGTGGAGGTCGGGTTCTAAGTTGGGTGGGAGGGCCTTTGATGAACAACTTCGGAACCTTAGAAACTTGTTGCTAATTAGCAACAAAGTTTATAAATTGACATTGCCCCCACCAGTGGGACACCTTCAGAGCCACCAGAGAAGGGAGATTATCATGCTCTTTGAGAAATAGGTTTTAATTTTTTGGGGTTTAAAAACATCCCAGAAATGGAATTTAATACTAGAGGTAAGTGGCAGAGTACAATGCCCCCACTTGAGATAAAGGGTTCCCCAGATGAAAGATATCAAAAACCCCTTGCCAACCTCCAAGGTTTTTAAAGGGTAAAATCAGTTTGGGCCAATATTAGAAGATTAGGGATCAGCATAATATGGTGAATCAAAAAAGAGGAAACAAAACCATGGAAAATGTTGAGGGAGGAAGCATCATAGAAATGAGTCCTTGTTTTTTTTCAGGAGAATACATCCCAGAAGGGGGAAAAAAAACAATATTTCTATAGTATTTCAATTTGGGATTCTTAGAGAAACTCCTTCAGTGGTTCTTTTTTGGGGAAAAGGTCTCGTGATTTGAATGCAAGATTGAGTCAAATCTTTTTTAGGTCCGAGGAGATGATGGGGAACAAATCCGACAAGACCATATTTGGACAAAAATTTGAAGGGTTTTTAAAAACTTTGGGGTGAGGGCCTATTTCGAGCAGATAACTCGGGAAAAAAATATTTTCTAACCTCTTTTTCTTATTATGAATTGTATGTTCCCAAAAAGGTATGCTTATTTGGGTTTTACAGGCGATGGACAAACTCACTAAAAATCGCTTGTGGGGTTTTTAAGGACCCACCCGAACCGGCGATAGGAACCCCGGATTCCATTATGAAGAGTTTGAAATTATTTTTTTATACTTGTAAATTTTTGTTTGAACCCTTTATTTTGAAACTTATGGGGCTTTTATTGGGTTTTAATCTTTTTTAGGACCGGCCCCCCCTATAGTGGGATAGTTGTGTTTTTAGTCTTTTTTTTAAAATAAGGGGAAAGTATAAAAACTTGCAAATTGGGTTTTTGAGAAGCTTTTTACTTTGAAAAAAACATCCCCTTTGCCCTAAGAGAGAGGCCTCTTTTAAGCAATTGCTCTTATCAATTCCCTTTGTGAAAAATTTTGGGAGTAGGGTTGGATTTTTTTTTATATAAAAATTTACAATTGATCTAATTCCAAAAATAGTGCGTCAAACAGTGAGATTTTGTTATTTATGTAGTTTTTGTTCTTGTCAAATTAGGGTTTAATTTCGGAATTTGGAATCACTTTTGGTTTTGAATTGGATTCCCATTTCATTTTCAAGTTCTATCCATCGATTGTTGTTCATATCATATATTGTTAACATAACAATTTTGGTTTCTTGAGGAATTTGAGTCTTTTTCCCTTCTTGCACCGTGATGTTCTTTGTGATTTCTCCCCTTCTAATTGTTGGCTTAAACCCCCCCTTTTTAGGCACATCATCATGGCTTAGAAACTCTGGCGAGGCTTCGATTTTCTCTCTTTTCCTCACTTCTGATTTGTGCCTATGTTTGTACCTTCATCCCCTATTTATAGCCACAAGGAATCGAGCTGGATAAGCTTGGATTTCCTTCGATTGAAGCAAATCGGATTTGCGAATTAAAAACTTCCTTTCCCATTTGTGCAAATCCATCAATTTGTTGCGATTTGATTCTAATTGGATGATGTTTATCCTATTTCTATTGAATTTTCTGCCGGATTTGTGCAAAAAAATCGAATCAAAACGGTTTGAAATTCGATTTTTCCTCATCGGCGACGATCTCGGATGAAGGTTGAGTGATCACGTGCCTGGGGCATGCGTTCCGCCCCCAGCCAATTGCTTCTGACATGTGTCCCAAGTGAAAAGAAAATTGCAAAACGTGGAATCTGCCTCCCCCACGTTTCGAACCCTGACCGAGCCCCTTTCCATGCGCCTTAGACCATGGTTTGGACCCGTTAGGCTAGCCTATTTATTTGATTTTTTTTATTTTTGCAATTTGCATATATGCAATGCATTTTTTTATTTTTTGTATTTTTTTGAAATTTCAAAAATTTGTAAAAATTATTTAATTCTTTTTATTACTATTTCTACAATTATTTCCAAAATTGATGTATTTTTCCTATTTTTGCTAAATTAGGAAAAAAAATGTAAAAAATGGAAAAAAAATGAAAATTGATTATTGTTGATTATTAGGGCAAAAATTAGATGTTTACAGCTGCCTTTCTTTGTAGTAAAGTTTCCAAAACTTAACTACAAAGATAAGAAATACATCATTTTTGGCCTCTTGACTAAATGGATAACGCATTGGTTTGGCTGGTTATTGGAATTTGGTTTCTAGTAGGAAAATGCTCTATGAGCTAATAATCCCACAAGTACTTTGTGATGGTCGGTATTGCTTAGGGAAATGGTCTTAAACAATCCTAACAATCTAGAGTAATATATCATCCAAAAAGTGCTCTATGAGCTGACTAATTGGCGATAGTAAACATCTCGAGGATTGTTTAGGAGTGTGGAATTGTAAGTGGAATGGCTGATGATAGGAAGCGTCTTATCGGACTAGCAACCTTGAAGAGAAGATTGTTTTGGGAAGCGCTCTTGCGAGCTGGCTACCTATCAACATAAGCGTCTGGCTAGACTAGTGATGTTTGGGAAAAACACCTTCGAAAAGTGCTCTTGTGAGTTGACTAATCGGTTATCGACAAACTGAAAAAGTGCTCCTGTGAGCTGACTAATTGATAGATTCAAAAAGTGCTCCTATGAGCTAACTAATCGATAGATTTGAAAGTGCTCTTCTAAGCTGATTGATAGATTCGAAAAGTGCTCCTATGAGCTAACTGATCGATAGCTTCAAAAGTGCTCATTTGAGCTAAACTAATTGATAGATTTGAAAAGTGCTCTGGTGAGCTAACTTCAAGAAAGGGTGGCTAGGAAAGCGCCCCCCTTTGCGGCCTAACTAACCTATAGCGAGAGGACATGCCTCAAAAGGTGCTCTTATGGGCTGACATTCTGAAGGGATGTTCAGGAAAGTGCCCCATTGTGGGCTGACTAAACCTATGGTGGGAAGCGTCTTCTTAGACTCATGACCTTAGGGAAGAAATGTTTTGAAGTGTACCCTTACAGGCTGACCTTGGGAAGAGATATTTAGGAAAGTGCCTATTGTGGGCTGACTAACCTACGATGGGAGAAACATCTCAAAAAGATGCCCTTATGGGCTGACCCTAAGAGAGTATGTTTAGGTAGGTGCCCTAATGTGCTGACCCTACGAGAGGATGTTTAGGCAAGTGCCCCATTGTGGGCTGAATTTTTG